>QWTY01038550.1:0-10114 GCA_008033365.1 Pseudorectes ferrugineus
AGTCTGTCAAAACCTAATTCAGAGACTGAATTTTTGTCACCGCAGTTGTCCTGAAATCAGTTCCCAGCACTGGCACTTTTTTTTGCAGTCATGCTGTCAGTATTTCCTTGTAACAAACCTCCTGTGCTTTTTGCCATTTTATGGGGCCATATTTAAGCTGTACCGTGTATTTTTCATTGTATCGTTTCTGCTTCAGGCAAGATCTCCTGTTTTAACACAGCACAGAGGAAGGTGGGGAGCTTTCTGTTCTCTCTAACTGGGCCACAGATGGCCCAGGGCATGTTATTCGAAGTGGAGTACAAACTGAGACACTTGCTTCTTTTTGTCTCTCGTGGTTGTCTCTCATTATTTGGTTTCTAAATGTCTCTGTTCTATTCCAAGTGTGTTAAGAGCTCTCCTGGTGTTTAAGCAGCACTGGAAAGTCTGATGTCAAGAACAAACCTTCCCTCCACACTTTCTCTCACACACACCTCTTTGTACAGCTTTTCCATCACACATTCTTTGCATGGCATGGAATGATGGCAAAAGTCAACAAGAATATGGCTTCATCCCTTTTCCTCTTGGTAGTGCCTTCCTTATCAGATTCCTTTTTCTGATGCTGTTCAATGACTTAAAGGGCAAGTCTGTCAATATTATTCAATTAATAAACATTACCAGAATGGCATTTCCTACCCCTTCTTTACCCCAGCTTGTTTGCTGCTTGGTAGTTTTGCTGGATTCTGCACATGTTGTCTTACTCTGAGAAGCATGAAATGTCATTATTTGTGTAAATGCTAAGAAACTACAAATGCTATTACCAATATCAAAAATGATCTAGCCCTTACTGACAATTGTGGGCAATGCTCGATTCTTGTAATCACCTGGGGCATAATTCATCCATTTACTTCTCAGTTGTGTGAAGCAAACTGTACTACAAATGCTTGCTAATATTCCCCTTGTTCCTATTATTGGAAAGGACTGAGACACAGGCTGTTTGGTTTTCTTACTGACCTCTAGAGTTGTGAATATTTCATTCACATCCTGTCTAATAATTCCTCCCAGGCTAGATAATCCGGTGCACAATCTCCTTCTGTACAATATGTCAGTCTTGGCATACCTCTGACCATCTGTGTTGTCCTTTCCTGGGTCTTGTAAACTCTCACTGTATCTTTTTATGGTTAAGGCAGCTAAACCTGAGTATAATGCTCTATTGTGAAAGTTTGTATTGTTGTATTAGGTCACACAATACTCAGAAATGCAGAGTAAAATAAATGAGCCCCTTTCCTATTCTGGTGATAGCACTTGTCAGGGAAAGGCTTGTTTTGGGGTTTCTTTCTCTCTGAGTTTATCTGGAGTTCTAATTTCCCTCAAAGCATTTGAAACTCTTAATGCTTCCTAGAATGCTGTATGTTTTCTGGACACAGTGATGAAGATAGATAGATAGATAGATGTTGAGGTACTGAAGAGAATTCAAAATGCAGGACAACCTGCAAGGAATGTTGGTGTTCCTTTTGTTTGCTTTTAAGCTCAAAATATGTGTATCATAGCTTGGATAAATTGCCCTATAAGTAAAAGTGACTGACTTTATGATAGTGTTCTGCAGTGACATAAACACCAGGGGAAGGAGAGATTTGATGGTTGCCTAGAGGATGATGATTTCTAATCATGAGAGGGAAACGAGCCAACATTTTTTGAGAAGAAAAATCCAGTGAAATTTATTACACCGTTGAACCATTTCTCTGGGGAAGGAATGTCAGTGCCATCACTCTCACACAATTAAATACCAAGCAGCATATATTATTTAATTATATGGTGAAAAAGGAATTAATAAGATGACTTGATATATTCTTGCTGCTTTCACACTCCAGGATTCAGTTGTTCTTAACAGAAAGAGGTGGATCCTGTGAGAATAAATAGTTGTCAGAGCATTTTTATAGTTTTTGCATTGTATAAAAAATGAGATTGGTATAGAATAAAGTGTCAGGGAAAGGTGTTTTATTGCTAGAATCCTCGCCAGCTTTGGTTGGTATGGCTCTATGCAATTAAGTCCCATGTCAGTGAAATTATTTGGGATTTTTTAGAGAAGCACGAGTGAAAAAAGCATTTGTCATGGGACCCGAGGTTTAAAGCATACATTTTAGCATCAGCAGTACTGCTATGCAGTAGAATGGCAAAGAGAAAAACAGAGAAGAAAGCAAAAATATCGAGGAGCTGTGGAGAGAAGAAATACGAAATTTGTGTTAAACTTTTAGTGCTACTTGGTATGGGATGCCACCTTGTGGAAGATTTTAGATTGCCATGTCTTTTATCAAATCTCTTTCTGACTTTTTACTCCCTTAAGTCACTAGATAATCCCACTTGCATAGATCAGCCTTTGTCTTTAATAGCCGCTCCATCACCTGATATTTTATGTAATCTGAACTTTCAGTGTAATTTAGGGGTGGAGAAATCTTACTTTGGGAGGTAGAAAGTATGTGCAAAGAAGTTTCCTTAGCTTTGGAGTGAGCTGTTTGGAGAGCATGATCGGTACAGATACTGTGGTATAATTGTGGTACTGCTCTCTTGCATGTTGTCAGAGGGCTCCGAACAGAACTGTAATCACATTGTGCACTTTGGCGTGTTAGCTCCACCACTACAACAGTTGGAAAGAAGCTATTCCATGACTGTCTTCAGTGGGACATTAGAATTGCAGGAAGAAATAGCAAATGTGGATATGTCTGCAGCCTCAGCTGGATCCCACTTCATTTCACATTGTAAAGGACTCTTCTCCCAGTGTGGTCATGTCTGGCATTCATCTCCACAGAGGTCTGCCTTGGGACAGCACAGGTGTGTTGCAAATCCACCAGACCTTTGTTGCAAACATTTCACATCAAGTGTCAATGCTTCTTCCCTGCTCAAGGCATTGTGGAAAGGGCAAGGTGCATTTGAATGGTCTTCTGCCAAAAAGCAAAACGTTTTGGTCCTGAGTTTACTAAAATACTAATGTGGCTACCACAAGCAAGTGAAGAAACTATACGCCCTGTATGGCAGTGTATGTAGAGGGTCTTCTGAAATGAGACCCTGCCAAAGGCACATCTGTCTTTTTCTGCTCTCCAGCTTTGAGTCTCCTTCTGCTCTTGGTCCTTTTCTTTTGTCTTCATGTCCATCCCATGGAGCACATGTCCATTTCCTGATTTTCTGTACTTGAAGGTAACTCTGCCTTCCCTCATATAAGCAATTAGCTGCTTCTAACCTTTTCTAAATAAACACAAACATGAACTTTCTGGAGTAATTTCCTAGCCACCTTTCTCTTCTAGACCAAATCTCTGTCAAGGATTGTGCTGCAGGATTTTTTCAAATGGTAAAGAGGTGCTGGTGAGGGCTTCTTTCTTCTATCTCTTTTGCTACTATCTCATAATTGGTGTTGGATTCTGAGGTGTGATTTTTTATGGGCTGAGCTTTGTATTAATCATGTGTGCTCCTTTTTGTCCTTTACTTGTCCTTCTTAAGCCTTTTGCCCTCATCTTGCTCTTACCACCACCTTGTTTATCTGCAATGATCTGTTGCTTTTGGACTAATGATTCCAAAATTCATTGCACTCTTTCAAAACACTTGAGCTAGGGCTCTGATTTCTGAACTTAATAGAGTATGAAAGTCCAAGGAACACGTTTGTGAATGACCTTTAAAGTGTGAATTCAGGATCTGATGGAAAGTTACACTGAACAATTTTGGTCTTTGGTAGAAGCTTCTTTGGAAACATTTACAGTCGCATCCATGAAGTGTCATGAAGTCATTGATTAAAGTGCCATCAGCTAATGGCAATGGCAGCCCTGGCAGCTTAGAAATGCCATTTAATACCTTAAATGAATGTTGTGTGGTGAGAGCTGTTCCTGACCTCCTGAACCATTAAGCTCTGAGCCCCAGCAACTGCCTGCAGTTCTCATCTAACGGTGGAAACAGCTGAGCCACAGGGTGGATTCCTGAATGAGCTTTAGGCACCAAAACTGCAGCAATTCAAGGACAGAGTAGATGAAATTTAAAGCAGGAGCAATAGGGTGGCTGATTCTATGAGTTGCAGAGAGTTTAAACCTGTGGCCTGGACACACTGGGTCCTGCAGCAGCATATGATCAGGAAGCTTCTGTTTTGCATCCCCCCCCAGCTCTTTACTACTCCAGGTTCACATTGACCTTGCTGACATACCATGAAAGGCAATGAGAAATCAATTCAAGATAATTCAGTGGAGAGGGCAGATTTGAGGGAAGAATTGAAAGTCCTGTAGCCCTCTCCTGGCACATGAGTGTGTGTATATTTTCTACCAGTCTTTTCATAGGTTTAGCAGGTGTTTGACTTTTTCCTGCTACTCACACTCCTGTTGTAGCTGTATCCAGCTCTGTTACAGGACACAGATGTTGTGACATTTATCCATACCTGGTGATGCAAAGCTCCCCAACTCACTCTGTGGAGTTACTGCGTGTTGAGTTTCAGAAGCAGAGGTGCTTCCCAGTCTCCTTACAAGAATCCTGAAAATTTCCTCTGTGTTACCCAATGCATGTGTTGCTCTGCTTCCCTTGGGAATGCCTGTGAGCATCTTGCATAAGGCCTGCTCCCAGTCCCAATTCTTCACTGAACTGGTGAATCTCCCTAGATGTAAAGCAGTTTCAAAAACTTCAAGCAAACTAGGAAGAGGGCTCAGAGGGGACAGAAGGGTCACAGGGGAAGTAAAAGAAAATAATCATGTATATGATTATAAACTATAAACTATAAGCCTGTCTCATAGATAAAGTGGCATGATTGCAAGAAGATACTATTCTAGTTTTTCTTTCATGTTCTGTGAAGCAGCAAACCCAGAAGAAGTCAATTGTACCCTGAACTATCAGCCCTGCTGGAAAAATCACCTTAGACAGCAGTGGGGATATTTGTCTAAAAGGTTAGGTCTGTAGCTCTTCATCATGCCACGTTAGTGCTCATCACAAGGCAGGGTTGAACCCTGGTTTAGTGGAGTTGCTGTTCTCTGACGTTCAGTTTTCCTGTTTGAGTACAAGTATGCAAGCACAATGGGGTGGGCTGGGTGTGGGGAACCTGCTAGAGGCAAGACCTTTTAGTCCTCTAGTTCCTCATTGCTGACAGGTGAACACCAGCAGCTTTGAGATATCACTGTAATGGTTAGGTGCAGCTTTGTTTTTCCTGTGCAGTGGTCCAAGTAAATTGGGGCAAAAATACTCTGATTTGGGGGTGGTGGGTTGTCCTCTGATCCCTCTGTCAGTGAAGATGATGTGAATTTCACCTTTCACCTTTGCAAAGATTTGGTGGGAAACTAACAGTACTATGGAGTAGCTCACGAATTTAATGAAAGTACAACTAACTCCTACTTCAGATTTCACTGCACAGTGATCACAGATCAGGTGGGAGGTTGTGTAGTAGCCATTCCGAGTGAGTACTAAAGGATGGCCAGCTTAAGGCCCCTGTAGTGCAACACTTGGCCCTTGCTCTGAAAAGCTGCCCTGTGACTTAGGATGGAAAACGTTATTTCCTTAACCAGACTTGATACTGTTAAGAGTGAAAAGCAAGTGAAGTTAATTTTATGTAACATTAGCAGCTTTGCATTTTCTTCAGGTTCTATCACTGACAGAGAGTGGCAGAAGCTGAGCTTCCTGTAGATAATGTACCTAGAAATCTGATTTTGGTGACATTTTGTGAACATTGGCAATCGACACTAAAGCTATGAGAACTCATACTAAAACCCAACCTGGCTACTGGGACTGGGCATTTTATGACAAACATTTACTGAAATGATGCTTTTGATTGTAAATATCTTCAGGACTTCCTTGCCTCCCCTAGGATGAGGCAATACGGGGCTGAATACTCTGAGACATTGCAGATGACTGCACAAATAAGTGCAATGGAGCATTCTTTCAAATAATATTTTTCATTTTCATAGAGAAAAATTGCATTGGGTTGCTGTTGGGAGATCAATGGGTAGCCCTGGTGCTAAGTGCTCATGTGCTAAGTCTCTCAGAAGAGAATTCTGCCATCCAGTGGCTTTTAAATAGAATTAAAAGTACAGGTGACATGACTGAGTCTAAATAAGAACATTTCGTTTCACTTTGTTTCAGCGCCAAGCCACTGAGAGGATTACTGCAGAACACTTAGCTGAGAATTTGCTTGTGAAATTCTTTCTTTTCAGAGTTTCAGGGGAAGAAGACAGTGACATTTATTTTAACGGTGAAACCTTTCTTTTGTTTGTCTCTTTGCAGTTATGTGGCTGTGGTCTGCTGGGTGTGGGGATCTGGCTGTCAGTGTCACAAGGGAACTTCGCCACATTTTCTCCCAGCTTTCCATCGCTTTCAGCTGCCAACCTAGTCATTGCCATTGGCACAGTGATCATGGTGACCGGCTTCCTGGGCTGCCTAGGTGCTATCAAGGAAAACAAGTGCCTCCTGTTGAGCGTAAGGCATCAATACTCCTTTTCACTAAAACCAGTGGCTGTTGCCTTATTATTATTTTATTTGAATGACCAGTGCAAAATAATCTTGTGGCTCACTGTGACATTGCCCTTGGCTTTCAGTCTTCTGTGTGCTTGCAGTATGACATCCCACAGCTTTGGTCACAGTGGTATCAAAGGTGTATTAGCAAATGTATCCTTGTTACTGTGTGCCCTAATGTATTAGGTAGCAAAGCAAATTGCTGTCAGTTACCTCTGAATGGTTAAGCATGAACTGTAGGATCAACCTGGATAGCCTTTCTGGAAATGTCTTTTGGAAGGATTGACTGAGAAAATCTTAAGCACAGAGCTGCTCAAAGCCTCTCATGGCTATTTTCTACATTGCCCTTGTCTAAGGCCCTTGTCAGAGACTGGTGGAAACCATCTGAGCCAAAGTTAAGAAGTCAAGGTCTCTGCCAGGCTTTATCAATAAAAAATAAATAGTCTGACCCTTGAGAGTCTTTGCCCAGCACTGAAGCACAAAGGTTGGGAACCCCTCTCAGAAAACACAGTATGGATCACTCTCCTTGCATAAACTCAGGAGGTTTCATCATTAGCCTCCCTGACTAATGATGGGAGGTTATATGGGGGAATATATAATACCACCCCATATAAATATCCCCCTAAAAAACAAATAATGGGGAGAGGAGAACCCCCCTACAAGGAGAGAGGTATTGTGGCAGGAGGTGAGAGAAGGGCTTTCAAAGCAGACAGGTTCCAATTCAGTCACAGCTTATGAATCCAGATGCTGTGATATTAAGGAGCATGTTTTCCTTGTGCAAAACTCTCTCCTATATGACACTGAGGAACAGCTGGGCAGAATTCCTTAAAGCACGTCAGAGAATTAAACGGGAGGGAAAATCTGCACCTAGTTTTTTGTGTGTTGTACAGCTAGGAAAGCAAACAGAGATTAGCATTGAGGTCCATGTCATTCATCCACACTAACTGCAACACCAGCTTATTTTTTTTTAAAAGACTTTATATTCTTACAAGGTTCTGCAAGAGTAATTTTATACTATCATGACTGTCATGAGTTTCCAATGGAAGAGCTAGCTGTGCTCCATACTGCTTCTTCCCCAGCGTCTGGGGGCAGGTGCCATGCCTGTCTGGAGTCCACTAGGGCATAAAGGCATGCCTACATGCATAAAAAAAATGCCTAGTGGGCATGAAAAGTAGTGAGAAACTACTAGAACTCACACTCGGGATGCCTCTGCAGAGAGAGAGATTTCAGATACAGAGCTGGGAATAGAAGTGCTGAGTAATATGATGGCTGTTCCACAGTCACATGTGGTTCAAGCCCATCTGCTAGGGAATCACTTCTGAGGCACGTCACATTTTTGCAGTAAGGGATGTAGCATCTGTCCTGTGGTCTGTGTGAAGGAAAGAGACTCTCAGGGCTGCGTGCTGTGACAGCAGTCAAAAAGAGCAAGACAAAAGCATGGCTGAAACCTGCAAACTGGTAGTAAACCTATCGTCTTCATAGTTTCTAGCAGCCCCACGTTTGCTCTCTAGTTGGCAAGTGTGTATACCCTGTCTCTCTTTTTTTGTTCTAGTTTTTCATCGTTTTGCTGATAATTCTCCTGGCAGAGCTGATATTAGTCATTTTATTCTTTGTTTATATGGACAAGGTAAGCAAATATGCCATATAGATGAATTATCTTTACTAGCATGTAAACCAGGTTTAGTTTTTTGTTTGATGAAGGTATGTGGGTTCTCCTTGATCTTCACTTTGGTGAAGGTTTAACCTTGAGATTTTGGCTGTCTCCTGTAAGCTGCTTCTGAAGGGGGAGGAAGAAGTGATGAGAACAAGCAGGAGAGAAATCCCTGAAATAAAACCATGGCCCAGAGCGTCCCTTTTCTTCTTGTCCTGAAATCTTAGATAGCCTTCAAAATAGCTGTTTGATGTCTGCAAGAAGCTGATCATCTTGTATTCCTGGGTTGTGTGAAGTCCTGCTTAAAACCGTGTAGCTTCTTAGGGCCAATCCTTGGAACAGGACTGGAGGAGAGAGGCATGGGATATTCACAGGCTATTCCAAATGCCACCAGTTGTCTCACTTGACTGGGCAGTCCTAGAGAGTTTGGCATGACTGCAAAATGGATTGAGGCAGTTTCTCATAATGCCCATCCGTAGGAATCTGCTATCTCATAGTGACTAAGTGAAGTAGGGACAACTGGCTGGCCCATCAGATACATAACACTGGAAAAGTGCCTGGGGAACTGGAGACCTCTGCTAAACACAGGGCAGAACCTTACAGTATGAATATGTCCAGACTTATTTTAAAACATCCTCCCAGACCTTTATCTCTTCTCAGGCTGTCATTTTGATGCCTGCTACTTTCAGGGGGCTGAGGTGAACTTCTGATTTTGACTGGGTTGTAAAAGAGGGATGAAACAGATCTTATAATATCATTGACCTTTGTGCCAGGACCATTACCTTTCTCTGCTACCAGCTCACTACTGTCAGAGGCAAGGTACATTCTTACCTGCATCCAGGACTCTGGGCTCAGGCTGAAATTAATACAAGAAATGGGACATCTCAGATCTCCTATTAAGCATTCCGACTTTATCTTCTAAAGAAAGAAGAGCACATTTTAAAGTCGTAAGTCCTAAAAGCTTGTTCCCACAAGGAGATAAACAATAATGTCTTTTTTCAATTGATTTTGTATTGGCTATTCACTGTAGCCTGCCTGAAGCCATGCAAGGATAACTCCACTAAAGCTGGGAAGCAGGGACTCTGGTTTTATGATATTGGCAAGTTAAAGCAGGCCACAGGTTACAGGCAGGAGAGGCTGCCGTGGGGTATTGCCAGCAGCAATCTCTGGCAAGGTTACAGCAAGGTCAGCAGATTGATGCTGTTCATGGTCAGTTAGTTTGAATCAGATCATGACTGTAATGATGGACATTTAGCAGAGGTCTCCTATCCCAAGAGAATTAATCCACTATTTTGCAATCTGAGGGAGAGACTAGGCCTTGGCAGGTGCTTAAAGGTCCCAATGATTTGTGAGAGTCCTGAAGCTTTTCCACACACGTTAAATTTGTGGTGAGAGAAGGTAAGAGACAGATGTTCTATATGTGTGTCTGTACCATTTGGTCCTTTCCTCTGAACAGCAATGCATTGACTTCCTTTATCTTTTACGTGGTGCAGGTCAGTGAGAGTGCAAAGAAGGATTTGAAGGAAGGTATGAAGCTATACAATTCAGAAAATAATATTGGACTGAAAAATGCATGGAATATCATTCAAGCAGAGGTAACATATTTTCTCAACAGTAAAAAATTTGGTCATTAAGGCTGCTGCAGTCTGTTAAAGTGTGGCATCCATGCCTAGTCTAAAAGATGGCTAATGCATGTTTTGAGTTCTGATTTTGCACTCTTGAACATCCAGGGAATACTGTGAAACCCAGGAGTACTGTGAAACCCAGGATGAAAGTGTAAGGTGAAAGATGCTCACCTGTATGGAATTCTCTGTGGCTATCACAGGCACAGAGATGATCTGAAATAGCAGAGAGGCAGCAAAACCTGCATAGGTGGCACTGCAGCTTTGGCAGGCTTTTGCTTTTAGCAGTTGTGGACTTATTACCTTATGTTTTGGTGTTTGGGCTCATGTCTCTGTGACAAGAAGACTAACATACCTTGGGTGTGGAAGCCATTTATTTTCTTTGGTTTTGTTTTTTCTT
>QWTY01038551.1:0-25651 GCA_008033365.1 Pseudorectes ferrugineus
AAGAACTACATTATTTCACAGTAAAGAATATAAATCTGCCTCTTGATACATAAGTATTAATTTAGGATTGTGAACTTGCACTCTCTTCAAGGCCTGCGGTGGAGAGCAGACTCTGTGTAGTGGAACAAATTGTGTAATACCTTTACAAGGCGCCTGTCCCTGAGGAGCGTTGATAATAGGGATATATATACCTTGCTTTTCAATTAGTGAAACTGAAACAGGGTCTTCAGAAAGTGGAGAACAAAAAAAACCCAGGAAGGAGGAGTGAATAGGGAAATCATAGCTGACCTAGCTGTGCAGCAGACTCAACTCTTAATTGCCTGGCTTTATCGCTCCAAACGATTGGAAATTAAGTTGAATGTATATCTTTATTCAACAGAGCAGTACATGCATGATATCAATACTCAGAGAACTCTGGTATGCACATTACTGTTGTCACTGAAGAGACATGAATATCATTCTATCTGATCAGTTCAGACTAACCTTTATGTACTGCTTTTGGGTGAGTTTGTGGGTGACAAAAGGAGTCAGGCAAACACAGATGGAAATTTTCTAGCTGATGTCTGTATTACAAAACATCTCTGGCATTGGCACTTTCCAATTTTCCTTTGTAACCGTTAAAACCTGGTTTACCTAATTAACCCCTCCAGTGTTAGCATGAACTGCTATCACAACATACTGCTGCCTTTGTCGACAAAACAATTTGCTAGAAATGTAACAGTCTGCTTTCTTTCATTAAAGTCTTGGGGTTATTTCTTGTTAGAGTTGAGAGTGTACTTGTTAAGGAAAGGTGATCAAATTTTTCCTAAAATTGTTCAAGAAAATCTGGATGAATAAGGCAGAATCCTGTGAAAAGTAGTCACCTTGGCAATTGATCTGCTCCTGGTAGTGGTCTACTCTTCCCTTTATGTATGTGGTCTTAGCCATTCCTCAAACCAGAATTACCCTGGACAGTCTTGAACAAGAAGCCCCACATTCCTCTCTCTTGGTTTTGCTCTGTGAACAAAAAAATTCAGATTAACATGACCATCTGCAGAGATAACAGTACTGAATAAGATATCTAATTCTTTTATGACCCGCTAGCTATCATTAGTTTCCTTTATGGAGAATTAAGAAGAACTTAATCCATTAGAATAACATTAGACTAATATAACCATGTAAAAGTTTTCTATGGTGTGCTATTAGAACAATTTCCTTTTGAATGCTATATTGATTCTTCTTGGTACCAGGGAAAAAATTTGCATTGGAGGTAGAGTGCTTGGCTGTACAAGCACCTTGTCTTATTCTCAGATAGTGATGTAGTGATGGTACACAAACAGAGTAGATGTTTGGCTGATTTCAAGGAGTTATCAGAAAATCCATAATATCTGGTTTTTACACCATGAATATTAGAAACTGCACAGCCGTGAGGTAAGAAAATGTGAAAAATCATAGAATGTGAACAAAAAGAAAGAAAAGTTGTGAGAGGCCATACTTATGCCTATTGCACAGGTAGAAAACAGGAAAATACAGTTTTTATGACTTCAACACCTGACGCAAAAGATTAAACTCTTCCTTGGCTTTCTCCCTCAGTGACCTCATTCATTTTCTGTGGAAATTGGACAGAACACCTCCTGCTTCTGAGTGTCTGTTTGCTGCCAGCTTCACCACTTCTATTAGCTAGCTGGTGTTCAGTAAGGGAATTTTCATCTCCAGGGCCCTTTGAAGAGCAAAACAAACTGAAACCATGACTGACATCCTGTCACCCAGTGGTAATTCTCCTTTATTTGCAAAATAACTTGCTAAAAATTGCCTGTCTCTAAACGTGGGCTTTTTTAAGTAGTAGTGACTTAGTATATGAGTTCTACCTCATTATTCCAACACCACGTCTTGAAGGGGTAGTTCTGACCTTTCTCAGTAAGTGACCACTAAGTCTGAGTGGAACTTTTTTGGTCTCTTTGTCTCCTGACTGTTGTTTTACAGAGATTCCCTCTTTTACTGCAATGTGGTTTATTTTCTCCATAGATAACTTTTTCTATCACAAAGTGTTTATTTAATGTCCCTTAGTATGCATACTGACTAGTAGTTTTTTTCCTTCTCAATGTTACCTCAATGACTTTCAAAGATTTCTTCAGCTATTTTATAATTATTTCTGGTAGGACAGTTATCCATGTATAAAACTTAAAAACTCAAAATCTTAAACCTAAGGTATTATGGATAAAAGTTAAGAATTTTTTTCATAATGCAGATGTAAATTTTAATTCTATTTTGATAATTTTTAATGTGCTCTTCTTGGTCAATATTTATAACTTTACTCAGCAGTGCTCTATTGAATCATTTTACAAGAAACTGCCTCTGTACTCGAAAAAGGGCTCTGAACAACATTGTCATCAGATTTCCTGCCTTAGTCATTCCCTAGCAATAAAGGGAGTTTTACCACCCTTGCTGTTTAAACCTAGTTATCTTGTAAGTGTTTCAGTGTTATAACCTACAGCTTGTCATAATTAATCTACTTCAGTTTGGAGTTCTCATTCTCTGATTCTTTTTTTTTTTTTTTTTCCAAGGAGAGAACATATAATCTGTTTTCACTTTTGTTTGTGTTTGGAACATACATCAAGAATCCTACTTAAACACTTCTTTTCCTCTTGAGAGGAAACAGTCTTAACCTCAACAATATTCCTAACTGCTCCTTTATGCATCGCAGCAACCTTCATATCTCCATGTTCTCAGAAAGGAAATTGACATCAGTACTGATTTCCCTTGGTTTGTGCTCAGGAGGCAGACTTGAGCTTTTAGCTTTTAACAATTATTTGAAACCTCTGACTATAAAATGTCCCTATCAATTATGAATATGATGAAAATGTCAAGTCAGAAGCACTAGATGATGTTGGTTTCCCAAACGTAAACATGGCCTAAAATAATGACTCTGAGAATTTACTTCTTCCAGTCGTCTCAGGCAGGTTAGGTCAGAAGCCAGAAGACAGCAAAACTATTCACATTATCAAGATTACTGCAAAATAGTCTGTCTTGGTATACATCTGATTAAATGAGAAACATGTTCTTCATCCCAGAATCCAGGGGTGGCAGCATCAGTCTCACAGCTGGGTTAGAGTATGCTGTAGTGTAGATTTCTGTGTCACCACAGACACCCTGTCAATATTCATGTTGTTGTGTGAAAACTTGCTAATGTACGATGGGAGGGATGTGACTAATTAAATGTTTTCTTGCTAATATAACAATTGCTTTTCACCTCCCCTTCTCACCACCTCATGTCCCCACTGCAATGGCTGGCTCAACCAGTAGTCTTATAACTATTTAGAACTACAGTGTTATATGATTACAACTTGGCTACTTACAGACAAAAAATAAATTTTATTTTTCCTTTTTTTTTTCTTTCTTTTTTTATTGTGGGCATTTTATTCCAACTTCACAAAGATCAGGTTGGGCATGTGCAGCCTGAAAGCCTGAATCATTCTCTGCATTTTCATGCTGCCACAACTTGTGGAGCTTCAGATTGGTTGTTCAAGACGGTAGAATGCTAGGATTGTCATTTCAATTTTTCTGCATTTCATTTTAAATTCTTTTTAATGGTGTGGCTGCACTGGCCACAGCATAAATAAGAAAACAGGATTTGCATTTAGAATGCTGTAAAATACTGTATTCTTTTGGGTACACTCACAAATATACCCGTTGAAATAAATCAAGATAAGAATACGGAAAGAAATTTGATTAGGTACTAAATTCCAAATGTTGCAAGAATGTGGTCTAACAGTCACCAGGAACTTAAGTCAGGCTACTTATACAGCACAGTCTAGAGTGGAAAATTAAAATGACAGGTTTAAGAGATAAAGACAATCTTGTTCTTATTCAGCTTCAGGGTTCCTGCCAGTTTCTCTTATGAGGTGTAATGTAATATTACGTACACATCTACTATAAACAGTGAGACTTTTATAGATATGTGCAAAGGATACCATTTGATGGGAAATAAAATAAATTACAACCTTGTAAAAGTTCTTTAATTTATTCTTATAGGCATTTCCCTCTGAGAGACATGGAGCAAAAAATAAAGCCTGTATATTTTACTTAGTGTCTAATCAAGGTAATAAACTATGGTTTTCAATTATGGGAGATAAAAATTCTGCCCTTAGCTAAACTAATAAACAGTGTCATTAAAGCTTATGCAATTTTAATTAATGAATATCTAGAGTTTTTAGAGCATTTCATTTCTGGTTAATAGGTCTCTGTGACATACGTTAGTGTGGGACTCTCTTCTTCCTCTGTTCTTTAGGTTACTTTCACCTTCTTTTGATCTCAAAGTTATTGTAAAGTTTCTCTTCTTTTTTCCATTTCTTTGTCATTTGGCTCAATCATTACTTGATTTTCTCAGGACTATGTAAAAATATCACTTGAGGCTACAATAGATGTTTGCAAACTTCCTCTAAAACAACAGAGCCTCCTCCCATCTCCTTCTGATAATGACATCAAAAAAACATTTACGGTTTAGAGATACTTGGCAAGTTACTGCATTCCTTTCCTATCAAGTTTTACAGCTTTTATACAGCCAGCATAACTGATTTAATCTCATACTCATTCTATACATACTTTTTTTACTGATATTTTCCTGCATACCCTCTTATAATTAGGAACTAGACCCCTGAGGGCCCAATTAGCCAACATGTGAATGTAATTATAACCCTTGAAATGTTCTTTTCCATGTGTGTCTGTGATATGACTTTGACCATGCATAATGTGAACCTACTCACAAGGAAAGTTAATCCCCTAATCATTTGTAGAGAGAGCTTTTCTCAGATTTATAGGAGGAATACAAATGGTTATAGAATATCATACTCCAGGTAGTGTAGTAAATATGTAATGCTCCTGTGGCAGTATTCAAGAAATAATCCAAGTTTCAGAGTGTTTTAGTACCTCTCTATTTCCATTGAATTGTAAATTCTGTGACCTTGCTAATGTGTCAATAATATCTGGATTTACTTTACTTGGATTTTAAAACTTTATTTAAATATTTGAGACATTACCTACACATTATTCCAATGCTTTGCCGAGGCAAGCGATTAAAGAAATTCCCATTCTCAGTCTCTAGAATGTGAGGAAAATAAACCACAAATTTTTGAAACAGTATTTTCTGAAGTCTGTTTTCTTAACATTATTTTTGTGACACTCTCTGAATTAATGTTGATAAATCTCTCAAGCATCTGGATATTTTTATTTTACTTCCTGTGCCTGGGTAAGACCTTTATAGAAAAAAACTTCCCTGATTTTTTTAAGAACTGTTACTGAAATGAATAGCAAACATTAACTTGCATGGACAAGTAAGTATGATACAAAATTAGATGTCTTCTGGGCTAATACCTAGTTATTTTATTCTGGCTTCCTTACTACATGTCTGCAAGATATAAAACCCCACAAGAAAATAAATCCATTCAACATTAATATCTAGCACTATGTTGGTGATATCCTTATTGGGTTTGACTTGGTTTAGGAAAAAATCCATGCTCCAACTGAAAAGAGAAATAACAAATTTTCTTTGGAAAGAGGTTTATTTCTGAATACAAATCTTGTACAAAATATGTGTGGAAAACAAAATAAACAAAACTCGTGAGACTATATTGAAGCTAATAATCTCACACTGACAACTTAATTGTCAGAACTGCCTATTATTTGGTCTTTTTGAGGTTTTTTTACTTCATCTCTAAAGACAGTTAATCATAAACTTACAAACAAGTCCTGGAAATATGTGTGTGTTTAAATTGACTCCTCTGAGATGTAGCAGGCTGGCATTATGGGAGAGACTTGGCGTATCAAAACTACTTATGGTTGGCACCCTCCATTTTCATTAAAAATGAAGCACTACAGCAGATGGGCTTCGAAGATATTTTTAAGATTTACGTGCCAGCCCATGGGAGGGCTCCAGTGCAAACAGTTCCTTTACAGGAAGTCGGAGCATCCTAGGTCAGGGGAGGGGACCAGGCAGCCTGTTTGTCACACATTAGGATCCTTTCATGCATTTGGTGTTGTTAAATTTCACTCTGCCTGTACAAACAAGTCATTTTAATAGGGGAAGCTGAACGTCTCTCAAGTGCTTGTCCTGCACCAAATGTAGAGTTTAAAGACATAATAAAATAAAATGAACTGAAATAAGCAACACTCTACAAAAAAGGCTTTTAGTCATGTGACATCCTGGCTGCAAATGGCATGTTTGGTCTCAGGATTAATTTCTCAGTTTGGCTCTGTGCTGAAGCCACTGAAGAGGATGGGAATATTGCCACTGACTTCAGTTGGTGTTAGAGAAATTATTCTTCACAGTAATGAGACCTTCTTTTCAAGCCAGTCTACCAGTACATGTCATAATATATAAACAAGGGAAGTATGGAGCCATTTAAGGATAAATTTTGTTTAAAACTACACTGAAAAGGCACAGTCCTTTATAATTCTCTCTTTATGTTGCTATTTAAAGAAGTTATTTCTTTCCTTGCTTTAATTTATACCAATTGATTTATACCAGCTGCAATACTTCAGTATTCAAATACTAAAGCTATTGGGAATCCTTGAAGAGTTTAAAAATATCAGCAATTCTGTCTGTTAATTCTATGAGTTCTGTTAAGCTTTCACCTTAAATACTTACCAGACTGCTGCAACAGGCTGAATCTGCTTGCTATTTTCAAGGTCTGACAAAAACATCCCTGCATCATGCCAGTGTGTCTCCAAATGTCCTCTTTGCTTATCTCTGTTGGTATGAGCCTTCTGCTTTACCACGTAAAATTTCAAGGTCAATTGGTATTTGCATAGCGTTTCTGAGAAAATAATTTGTTTTCAATGTGTATCTGGATGTAAACACCAAAAAGAAAAGAAATCAGTCGTTTTCTGATCATTCAGGAATATTCTTCAGGACCTCTTGGACATAAGACCTTTTTGTGCAGCTTAGGCTGCATTTTTGAACCTTGCAGTATAGGATTTCTGGCCCTCATTCCACATCTAAACAACATCCCTCTGTCCTTCTGTGAAATCAAAATTATAATTTCCCCTCTACTGTCCTAAAATTCTAAATCTACTCACGAGTCTTTTTCTCACAGTTTTCAGAGTTGTTTTTCTTTTTCCTCACCAAAACTTCAAGAGTCTTTTTTTTATGTTTTTGGAAAGTGGAGTGTGGAAAGATACCAACCTCTTGCACACAGGCATGAGAAAATTATCTCTCCTAAGGAGAATACCTTTTGACCAAAGGTGTTTCCATCTCTTTACTTCTACTCAGTTTTAGTAGCAGATCTGTGCTTAGATCTATGAGGGGTCTAGGAGCCCTACCTGTAAGACCAAATACCTGGTTGCACGTACTTACAGAAATACGGTAATGTTCTAACTCTGTGTCATTAGTTCATTAATTCTATATAAGTTCCCTAAATTATGAAAATATCAACCGCACTAATGACAGGAGCTTTTTGTGCTGCAGGACAAGACTATTAAGAAATTAATAGAAGACAGTATCATGTAGTATCTTTCTAGTCATTAGATCTTTATGATATTAGGCTGCCTGTAAATGAGATACTCTATGCCCTAGATTAAACAGCTGATATCTTTTTAGGCTCCCAAGTTGATCAGAAAGATCATTTGTAGCTTTTTGTAGCACTTGAAGATTTTTAGCTACTGGCCGTAGATCAAAAACATTTGCTTTTGTTTGCCGTCCTTTTTAAAATATGCTTGTTTATCTTAGATTTACTTTGTTCTCAGGGTGTTTTAGGGTAGCCCTGTTCGTTAAACAGAGCCATACATGTTAAGGGCAATAAAGCATGTGAGGAAAAAAGCTGACTATTTACAAAAGGTTTGTAATCTAAATACATCTGGGAATCACTTGCCAGAAGATAATGCCAACAGTCATGTCCCCAGTTGGCTCTGATAGTGACCATTTGTGCTACCAATGTCTGTCACATCTGAGCCAGTGATGTCAATAAAGCACAGATCCTGCCTCGACTGCCTCGACTTTGGGGGGTTTTAATACATGGTCATTCCTGTTAATTTAAAGAAAAAATAAAACAATTCCCCAAAACCTAAGGCCCCAAGTTTCTTTAAAGTATCATGACCCAGAACCACTTCTATTTCTTGTTTGGGATTTTCTCTATGGCACACGTCCTGTGCTGTTTGGTGATCACAGCAATTTTGCTTCTTGCTGTTTGTAAAATTACAGGTTTCTTCACTTGGCTGCTAAAGAGCTTGCTTGTATCTCTGTGGATTCTGCTTACCTTATGCAGTTGGACCAGCAGCAATAACTGTAGCAACAGTACTTCTATCAAGAACCAAGGAATCAGCAGAAAAAGCAACAACAAAAGCCAGTTATTCATCATAATCATCATCATTAGCAGAAACATGAGATCCAGAATGAATTCCTACAGGACACATTTGTTCTAAATAGCCAGTGCTTTGGATGGGCAGTGTGTTGTTTTTGTAAGGCTTCCTCATGCACTCAGAGGAAGTAAAACCAGTCTGTTTTGGAGAGGAAGGTTGTTGAGATTTTTATTTCAGTGGTAGGAATGTGTGTTGGAGTGGGTGGGTGGTGGTGGGGGTGGGTGTCGTTGCTGTTGTTTTAGATTAGAATAGTAATTTTCATCCTTTTTATTCAAAAGGTCATCAACTCTCCACAGAAAAAGACTAAGTATGAACTGGTACTTGTATAATAACAGTTTTGTGTAAGAATATTCTAATTTTAGGAAATGGAACATTAATTTGTTGACACTGAACTTTAAGTTACTTAAGTAATGAGTGGTAAAAAGTAGGATCCTGAGTGCCTTCAATCACTGTCTAGGGAAGCTATTCTGTCTCCTTTGGCTATGAAGAGATCTTCGCTCTGTCAGATGTTACTAATAATAGCAGAAGTAAGTGTCCCCCTCTGCATTAATGAAGTTCTAGCTATGAGTGCAAGGACAAATTTTATGGTGGAACTGTATCAAAAATGTACACAGATTGTAATGCAAGAATAAGGCTCAGCAAACTAAAATCTAGGGTATACTAAGAAAAAACAAAAGAAAGGAAGTGTCAATAGAGCTGAAAAGCTTACAACATTGACATTAGATGGGGAAAATGACATCTTAATTGAGGTTTCAGTTGCTCAAAAGGTGGAATATTAAGCAAGGAAAAATTTCTGAAGATTTAATTCTAATCAAAAAACACCTATGTTAATAAGGTTATATTATAATGAACAAGAAAATAAGCTATTCTATATGATTTAAGTGAAGGATTCTTCTCTAGACTGCTGGATTGCAACAGCTCTTAAAACAAAGATGAAATAAACAGCAGTTAGCAGAGAAGAACCTGACTAGAAAACAGAAACTCATGCTGAGATTCACACTGTTGTTACTGGCTCAGCTCCCTGTGCATGACATTGCAAGTGCTAAAATGAAGCTCTCTGTTCATTGGAATTTGGCTTTGTCTGACATGGTGTTGCTTTGTTCTTATTTTGAGTAGGGGATGGTTTTATGTTTGGAGCTGACTTGGACTTAGAACAGTGCCAATTCTCATTTCTTCTGAAGGACTGCATTTTTTGCCTAGAGGTTTTATTTCCAATCCGAAAATTCATAGATACAGAAAACCTACAAATATTTGCTGCTACAAATACACTGTGTTGTCTCACAAAGTTTTCCTTGGAGTTTATTGTGGACCTCTTGATGGTTAAAATAAAAAATTGCTGAACTTAACAGGAGACCAAGAGTCTGGTCAACTTCCTTTCTACTGCTGAGAAAGGGTTTGTAGTGCATTAATCCCAGGATATGCAGGCACAACATTAGACTTTGTTAAAGCATTAGTATTAACATTTTAATTACTAATGGGTACTTAGAACCTAAAAATATTTATTAAACTAGCTTTACATGTCTTCAGTGTTCTGTGTTCTCACTGGGCCACAGCTTGACCAAAGGGACATAGTGAACTAGAGTCTCCCAGGTGTGAACACTATTCTTTGCTCAGAAGGGGCAGAATTTTAAGTGTTAGATGTCACATGCCTATAGAGTCATGCCATCACACTCGTCTAGATAAGTGCATTGAAATCAAAGACAAATTATCTCAAAAATAATGTTTTGGAAGAGAATTTTAAGATTCTAAGGAAAAAATCATATTTGATAAATCCTATCAGCTTCTTTAATATTAGCTACTCTTAGAATTTAAAATGAAACAATTTATCAGCCTTCTAACACTGTGAATCACTAAGTATCTTGTGTGATCTTATTTACACAGTTTTCAAAGGAGACAGTTGAAAAAAATTTAACCTATTCTAACGTATTATATAAAGTTAAATCCAACAAACACAAGCAATTGATTGTTCTGAAGCTCTAATATCTTAATACTAGAGAGAATTCAGTTGTTGAAAGAGGAGAGAATAAGGGACATGATGAAAGTGTGTTCAGAAATAGTGAAAGGCATAGTGAACGCTGACGAGTTGTGCTTTATTCTCTGGTCAAGTATTTTATTAGAGTAAGGGGATCTTTCTTGATGTAAGTTCAGAGCAAAGTTAAAACTGGTATTTTTTACATGAGGCATAACCTCTGTCAAAAGTAGCCTCTCTTGCTTTAGTTAGTTTTATAGAATTTAAGAGTGGTTTAATGGCTGCATGAATTCACATAGCACAGACAGCTGTACTGAAACAGGAAAGTAATATAAACAATGTCAGTAAAAAATGAACCACTTGTTACATGTTATTTAACTGCTTGTTTATACGGACATGGATATTGTTTAAAGCAACTGTATCTTAGTTATCTAACATGAAGAAAAGTGTTCTTTCACTTTGTTATAATTTGGCCTAGTCATGGTTTCACACAGTACAGCTCTAGAAATAGTTTTTATTATGTTTTTAATGTATTCTCTTTCATTTCATGTGTCTGAATATTCCATCAGCATTCTCTGTCTCTAGAAATGTACAGGTAAAAATTGAGGTGCAAAAAATCACTGGCTTTCTAATGTGTATATCATACTCAAATGTTCTTTTATACTGTTCCTTAAATATGTTAAAATAATATTGAAACTTCAAAGTTTGCAGTGAAATTCATCTTTAGTAAATACAAACTTAAGTAGTACTTGAGAACTGTATTTCTAGTGAGATCCCAACTATGAGCATAAACAAACAGTGATAAGGGGCATCAATCACTTTTAGCATCATAGCAGTTTCTCTTCTACTTGCTTTCTTTTCATTTAACTGGCTCAGAAAATAACACCAAATGTTGGAATAGGCACACTGTTGAGATCAAATACTCCTTTTTCACATTTGTATGACAAAAAAAATCTGAAACATGCCCCTTAAGACACAGAGATTGTATACATTAAAAGCTCCTGTTTGCCTTAAATAGTTCTTGAATTATACCACAGAGATGTAAGTGGGTTGAGTGAAATGAAATGAATTATTATGATCAATCATGTTTCATATGCTAGTGGCCAAGTAACAACAATTGTGGTAGACGAGGTACAGAGGCAGAGGAGCAAATGCTTTTCCTAAGCTGCTTATAATCTAAATGGATAAGATGGAAAATATGGGTGAGGGAAAAGATTTAGCACAAATGAATGTACACAGAGATGGTAAGAAGTGGATACAATTTGCTAAATGTTTTTATATGAAAGGAAATGAAGGATTTATCAGGAGGGGATCCACTGAAAGGAACATGGAAGAAAAGTGAGTGAGCTCTGTAAGGGTGAAGTAGGAGAGGGGAAAATGGAAGATGGAGGCAACATGGCAGGGATGTAAAACATGGGGACAGAAAGGAGACTTCTTGCCATTATTTGTATTTGCTTGAGTCCATCCAGCTACATTTTCTCACTTGGGCCTTTGTATGAAGCTGTAGGGAGAAAGTGGTAAAAGGTGCAGTGAATGAGGGAGGCATCACCTGGACTCTAGTCAAAAGATGATCTTTGACATGTTGACAGGCACAGGCTGCAGGGGAAGAAGAGGGTCTTACGGAAACATTGATATATCTCTAATTTATGCATTTTCTAAGAACACGTGGTCATTAAGTGGTCTGCATACACAATTGGTAAATGTGGCTCAGCTGTCTCTCCAGCATAATACAGGCACTTTTCATTGGAGACGCTTAAGTGCTTGCAAAATATATTCCACAGGAATTGTGGAATTTTTTTTAGCTAAAGCCCAATAATGTCTTACTTTCAGAAGCTGAAAAAGAAATATAAATAATAAATAAAATAGTGATCTATCCATGGGTATTTGACTAGAAAGTAGATCAAAATCTTAAAATACTGCTGAAGTTATCAGGGCAAAAAAGAGTCAAATGTAAGGACTGAAACCAATCAAAGCTTTCAGTGTCAGGTAGCAGTATTTTCTCCGGAGCTAATCTATGCACATTGCATTTATCATCTAAACAGCTCTAGCACTACAACCGGTGATGATATTATATAGCCAAAAGAAAGGGGGGAAAAAAAATCTTACAGCTGATCATTTATCTGCCTTCTCCTTTTCTTCTTGGAATTCCATTTACATTTAGTTCACATTTTAAAAGAAAGGGAATGCAAAAAGGGGACAAGGATTCAAATTTGGCTTCAATCTTTCTATCCCCTCCTTTTTTCTCTTTGTTTTCTGCAACACTGTTTTAATTTTAGAAAGAAATTCTAAACTGACATTTAAATGGTGGCAGGGCAATTCTCATTCTCTGCCTTGTGAAACGGTCTCTGAAATGTACAATTATGCTGTCATCTTTAGCACTCCACATTGGACAGAGTTTAATTATTAATGTGTTTCCCTCAGAGAATGACTCGATCATGTCACAACTCTAGACAAATACAGCTAATGCAAAATCATAAAATATTCACTTGAATACTGCTGAACTGACAGGAAATTAATTCTATGAACACTTTTGATATTACCAGAAAATTAGTTTCAAACGCATAAGACTGAAATAAATGTGTTCATAATTTGCTCAAGGATAACGCTCATCTTGCAATCAGTTGGTGTCTTTTTATAAATGTTACAAGTATTCAACATGGCTTTATGATAAAGAGGACAGTTAATGTAATGTATTATTTGTAGACAGTATTTCCCTTGTAAACAGCAGGGAGTGAAGAATTGCTCTCTCAGAAATATTTAAACTCTAGAAATATTCTGCAATTTATCATTTCGTGGTACCAAAAATGCACCTATTTTTGAATAGTCCCAGGAGGGGGCAGGAGTTCAGGAATTTTGTAATAATCATGCAATAGTCTTTCACATCTAAATTATTGGGTTGAGTTTTATTAATCAGATTGGAAGTGACTGAAAATCGTTATCAGTCTGAAAGTTGCAACCAACACAGTCGGTGGAAAAGGATCAGGCCCTCCTTACAGGGAAATGTCTTCATAGCAAATGTCACTATCATAGTGTACTCTCCAGCTGCATGAATAAAAATGCAGATGAATTGTGACAGTTTGAATGAACAGAAACAGCAAGTTCAGTTGTTGCTACGTGTGGCATATTATTTACCAGAATTTAGAAAGCCTGAAACATAAAGAAAACCATTTCCAACAAAAGTAATTATGGTGTAAAACATTGACATGCGTGTGCGTTACTTGCTTTAACCAATTCCTATGTGTCTGTTCCAAAACACTTGTTCCTAGCCTGGCTTTCTCTCTGGCTACTCTTCCTGGCAGCACGTGTGAAATCACCTGCAATGGGTTACCGTGAGGAGCAGGCAAATGCTTGAGTGGGCTACTTGTCACTGAACCAAGGACAGAGACTTTATCCCTTAGGCTACTTGGCAGATAATCCTGAACAAAAACAAGGCCTGTTTTTCAAACAGGAAAAAGTAGTTGGAATAAATAATATTCACAATGAATAATTTAACAGCTCTCATGGGCAGCTTTGGAAAGTTTCCTCAGAAAGGCCTAGAATTAAATCACCCTGAAGACTAAATTGTTTTTCAGGGCTAATCCTGCATTCATTTTTGCAGCGCTGACCGAAGTAATGCTAAATATGGAGGATGAATATAGTGGAGCCACATTAACTGGGAGAGCTGGTATAAAAACTATTGACAGCTCAAGGACCAACCAGGTCCCGTCCACTGTTCTTAAAGCACGTGAGGGGAGATAGTTACCAAAATATTCAAGAGCAGGTGATCGCAAGGGTATCAAAGATGGTTGTCAAGTCAATCACTTCAGTATTTTGTAGATGGAAGCACAGGGGTTGTTTCTGTGCACTGATTTGTAGAGCTACAGCAGAGGATGAGACAGAGAACTGACCCCCAATGAAGCTGCGTTCTGCCAACAGAAAGCCCAAGTATCTGTTTATCCATGTTTCTGGAAGATGTTTTAATGTAGAAAAAAGAAGTAGCTTCAATCTTCCAAAGCCGTTCATCTGGAAATTCCCTAAGCACTGCATCTACATACAAGATAAGGTCTTTTTACATTTTGCCTGCAACATTTGAAACTGGAGTCTAAAAAAATATCCTGAGAACATCTTTTCCACTCTGTCTGTATGGCTGCATAATAAATACACCATTAAAATATGCAGTGTCATTAATGAACACCAGCGGATTGCACAGTTTAACTGCTTAAACTTTTTATTAAAAATTACAGGAAATGAAAGTATCCATTATGCTATAATGCTCCTTCCTATCATGACAAATAGCACTAGTTCTTAGAATTAAGGTATCTGTGTAATAAGGAAAGCACAGTACTGAGAGTATTTGCACTATGTGGGAAGGAAAATCCAGCAGATTCCATGATGATAAAGGAGGCAGGCAAGAGACAATACCTTTCTCCAGCCCTAATTTAGTTTACTAGGTGTTTTAGCTGAAACTGTCATAAAGTTAAATTTAAAATGCTCACATCATGTATAAACAAGACATTTACATGCTAAAACACAATCCAAACAAATACTAACTTCTATTGAGTTTGCTTTTCCTGTTTCCAGATAAGAGTTTTTTGTCTAATACCTGTACATGGTATTAGACATGGGCAGTACATGCTGGCACTTTCAGTTACCTGCTTTCAGTTAGCAGCTCTCAAATAAGGTATCAATAAATTGGAACTTAGGAATAGGAGTAGTGAATTATTCAACATCAGTCTATGGATGTCAGTGAGGACTGGCTGTTTAAGAATATTGAAGTAATTACAGACAATTTGTTCTGTAGAACTATTACTTAGGAGGAAAAATAAAAATAAAAAAATAAATAAATAAAAACCACAAAAAACCACAGAAACACACACAAAACCCCCCCAAAACACTAACAACCTAGGAAACCACCAAATAGGCCTCTTACTTTTAAAAGGAAAAGGAAGCAAAACTTGGAGTGGCTGATTTGCTCTATGTTTGAAGCAAAGCTGCTGTAAAAGGAGGAAAAGAGATGGCATCGGAAGGTGACTCTACAGGGCAACAGGCAATAAAGGAATAAGCACTGAACTAGAAAAGGAGCCTCTTATTAACTTCAGCCACCACTGATTCATTGCCCCAGCCTAGCAGCTGAGTGTGGATTTCTAGGCAAAGGGTATAGAGGCAACCAGTGCCTTAGTCTTCATGTTCTTGAGGCCTCACAGCTGAGGCCTCTATTCATTTTATATCTCCCAAATATTCCTCAAATGTTTAAATGACTTAATTTTAAGAATAGGTTTTACTAAGAAGTGAGGAAAATTTCCAGTTTGCAATTTCATAAAGTTCTGTGTGGAGATTTTTTTCCACCAGAGAGTATCTAATTTTCAATGAGTAAACTCAATATTATAAAACATACGAGTTCAAGAGATTAAATTTGAAAATTATATGCTATATTGAGCACACACTCTCAGTGATAGAAATACTTGAAGAAATTTTTAGATATTCTTTTGTTATCATGTCAACTAAGTTTAGAAAATTAAATGCGTATCACAATTCTGCTTAAAGAAAAGAAGAAATAAGTAATTTTGAAAATTTCCTTCAGATTTGGAACAATACTGTATTGAAAGCACAGGCTTTTAAAAATCATTATATGAGGCAAAAATCGAAAAAAAAAAATCACCAGTTAGGATTGTATTTAGCTGTCTTTAGGGAGATGAAATCCTCAAGTGGGATGAATTTCCATGTTGCCATCTACTTCAAGCTTGATGCTCTCGGTAGAGACAGCGTTTCTAATTTCATTTCACTACAAATCTGGAAACCTCATTCTGTATTTCATGACACTTTCAAATTCATAGCACTACTATTGTAGTGTATTGTAGTTTATTGATGTAAAATTATTTTATATTGTAATACAAATGCATATATTTATTTATAATATGGATATCTTCCTAACAAAAATAGGGATCGTGTCTTGGCTTGAACACATAATATGTATGTAACCTATGTCTCCTACAAATCTGTCTCTAAACTAAAGTCTCAGGATCTCAATGCTTGCTTTTTACTGCTTTTCTTCCCTTCCTTAGCCTTGCTGTGCACATCCACACACCGTAACCTGCCCCCTCAGCTCTTTTCAGATCTTGTTTTCTTTTAACCTCTTTGGATTTCACTGAGAATGAGAGACTTTCTGGGACAAATGAGAGGAAGCTGTGAATCACTCTGCCAAGCAGGAAAAAAAGAAGTTACTGTCTGTGCGCTTCAAGTTGCAGTGGCATCTCCAGATAGGTATTAGCTGAGGCTGAGGAAGTTTTGACCATGTCTTCAGCAAATCACTAGTCTGCCCTGTTAAATAGGCTTAAAAGCATCAGCTGGAAAACAGTCAGGAAAGTAGAATTTCAGGCAAATCATATCCAGTGGTTGTGATGCAGGATGATATATACTGAAAATAGGGAACAGCATATCACTAGACTACTACCAGAACAAAACACTGAAAATAGCATATTATTAATTGAATTGGGAACTCTAAACAACTCCTTCCAACCTCTTAGAGAAATGAGACTGTTTATGAGTTTTCAAACAAGTTCATTTAGCAGACTTTTAGTATAGGCACTTGCTCACTTCACTTCTCGTTGATCTGCATAAACATCCTTCCAAATTAAGCTTTTAATTATTTTCATTTGTTCAGTCTGCATGCTATAAAATCAGTGCTGGTTGGCTTGCATTAATGGCTCATGATGTACTGAGGATGAGGATGGACAGCAGAAATGTCTTGGCCCTTCCATGATTTGGCCAGGGCAAGAGGCTGCAGAGCTCAGGATGAGGGGCTGTGCAGCTGCTCCTCGTCATGCTGCACCACCTCAGAAATGCCAGCCTTTCTACCCTTCCCTCTCCCAATAAATCCAATCCAAGCTGAAGCCTAAATTGGCCACTAAACTTAGTATTACACTGAGACTTCTAGAAAAAAAAATATATGGAGAGACGCTTTAATTCCTTAGCCCAGTTCTGTTTCCTTATTTCCCTACTGCCTTCTGTCATCTTTTGGCAATTTTCTCTCTTACAGTAGCATGACTTTGTGGTCTGCTCATCAATTTCACTACACAGTTTAAAAATCCATGTAGCAAAAATAAAACCTTTACAGATTACTGAGTAGTAATGCCAGTGTCTGCTGGAGTCCTCTGACATCAGAACCAGATGGGACTTCAGTGTAATGGTTTCAGCAGAGGGCCAGGGAATATATGACATGGGTAGCATTAATGGAACAGTCATTATAGGGTTTATTTCCATGTAAGTGATATGCCATAACTTTTGAATACTGCCAAAATGTGGGATTTTAATATACCAAAGGAAGTTTTTTATTCAGGAAAAAAAAAAGCTCATATTACAGCATTTTTTCATAGGATTTTCACACCAGCATGACTGAATTTGTAGATTGCTGTGGTCATAACAGTGATATCTATGTGTTTTTATTTTTCAACATGGTGGTTTAATAATGTGCACTTTTTTTGTGAAGAATGAAAAAAACTAAGACTTCCTCCAGAAAGGCTCTCCCTCAACAACTGGATATTCTTCAGCTAATATAGTGGTTTGGGGGTTTTTTTGCTATTGTTTCTACAAAATAACTTAAATTGATTACTTGCAAATATAAGCAGAACATTCCCATCCTGATCTTTCATTTTTAATACAGGAGCAAACTATAGCAAAGAGTAATAAAAACAAGGGTCTACATAGAACATTTTCATTATGTATGTACATATTTCTTCTTATAATGGCTGTATCTGAACAAAAAAGACCTGTCTTCAGTTGGTGGAAATCTCTACTGCCTTATTATGCGGCCAGCTGGGAATATTTTGACAGAACATTTTATCAGAGATTACAAATGCCAATGCGTCCAAGTAAAATGTTTTACAGAAACCTGACAAATTCGACAATTTTATTTCAGGAAGAAAAGACGTTCTGTTAAGGTCAGAAAATTTTGTTTTGACACTTTCAAACTGAAATGTTTGGCAAGCTTTTAAAATGATTTTCATTTGAAAATTTGTTTTGTATTGGAGCTCAGCCTTCGAATCAGAGTAAAAAGAGAACAAAAAATTATTTTACAAAAAGTTTTGAAAGAATCATCATTATACTCAGTATGGTATGTGATGAAAAACGGTGAACTTCTAGATAGACATTGCTTCTTGGGGAATTCCATATCAACTTCAAAGCACCTGAATTAATACAGCTGAAGGTTTAATTCTCCTAGGGCTTCCTTTATACCAAAGACAGAGAATTTCCTGTGTCACTAGGGAGCAGTAAATAAGTAACAGCCAAAAAAGATGCTAATTAAGATTGCTACAAAAAGAGGTGTATGTGTGAACCCATGTGTGTAAAGGTAATTCTACAGCAGATCAATATTTCTGTTGAACTTTAAGAGAAGGAAATTGCCTTTGGATGTCTTAGTGTAAGGAAAATTTGAAAGGGTGGATAATATTGAGCCTGTTTTGGCTACAATTTAAACTTTCTTCCCCTATTGGGAAGAAAGACTTGATTTCACTGGTTTGTTAAATCCTGTTTTATGTGAGGTTGAAGGTTATGCCCGAGTCTCATTTTAATGGGTAGTGAGTATTGCCAGTGCTGTCTCACTCGGACAGCAAAATGATGGGAATATTCCATCCAGTGAGTCCACTGCAGTCAGCTCTGTTCCAGAAAGCTACAGCAAAAGGAGAAGTTATTTGAAAAGGTGGTCTACAATTTTCAGAGCTGTACTAGACTCTAATGTTGCATGCATTTAAAATATTTTCCTGTCTGCTCTTCCTGTCCAAAAAGCCTTTGCAATGAATGTGTTGAGAGGGAAATGAGCTGAATATCTCAACAAATGCAGGATGGAGCTGATAAAAGCAGAAAGCATGGTTTGTATTAAAGAATGAAACACTATAAATTCCATTCATATGTGTTATCTGAAAAGACAATTTTGCAAGCAGTAAAAATCCAGCACCATGCATTAAAATATGTCTCTGAGATACGATTCTTCCTTTCCCTAGATGAGTTTGCTGAACCTTCCTTCCTTTCTGCAGTCTCCCCTTTCCTTTGGAACTATTGAGAGGACAAGGATCACTTTATTGTTTGTTTCAGAATGAGTAGCTTTGTGCTTCCTTTATATAGATTTCCAGACTACAAGTTCTGATCCTGTCACCTTTTACCTCAAGCCTCCCTTTCACTTTTTCACCTCAGCCTGCTTCTTTTCTTTGTGTTTTAGGCCTGTGTCTTTTCTTTCACTCCTCACAGATCTTTCTTCTTTTTTCCTCATGTCACCACCCCTCTGTCTCCTAATGTTTTCCCACCTCTTTTAATGCAAACATGCCTGGTTTTGACACACTTACTCCTATCCTTCACATTGGTGATGTATATGTAAAAGACTGTTCTTAACAAGTATCATCTTTAATAAAAACCCATTTATATAAACTACTACTTATCTGAAACCAGTTTTCAGGCAAAACAATGGAAAATATGTTTCCTGAGTAAATGGGGCAGGAGTTGCCCTATTCCTTCCATAGCTGGTATTAAAAACAGAAAAAGCTCTGATTTGGTGGGAAGACAGGTTTTTCACAGGGAAACATCCTAAGTCTCATAGGTCCTAGAGTCTGGCAACTAAGTTCTTCAGTAAATGTAATTTTCCTTACATTCTTACGTTTGGAATCTCCAAATCTGAAAAGGGAAAAGATCAACAATCTGGCTCAAAGTTGTACTGTAAACTACTTTTCCCCTTTCCCACTTTGAAAGGGCTGTATCATCCTTATAAGTACTTAGGAAGTCTGAATTGTAATTAAATGAGCCTCAAAAGAAACCCATGTTCATTCCTGTTAGAGATACAAATGTATAAATGTACATTTATGTGTGTATACTGTTATACTATAAAATTGTATCCTTTTGAGAACATACCCCATACTTCTGATTACCCAACTTTTAATGGTCCTATTTTAAAATAAAAGACAATAAGATGGTCCCTGTTAGTCAGTAAGAAAAAAAGAGGCTAACGTATATGTTAAGAATAGCAAGTTCAGTATAGATCAGTTCTTGGAGGCAGCCATTAACACAACTTACCATAAAAATGTGCACTGTTCCATAGAACTGCTGGTCTTCACACATTCCTAAAAGGATTAAGATTGCAATGAATCATCATTTAACTGTGGTCTTTGGAGAACTGAGGATGCTGCAGCAAATTAGTAGACTGTTTTCCCTATTCATGTATCTGAAGTTATTATCTAAAGGCTCGAAATTCCACTGTGTTTAAAATTAGGCAAACTGCAGCTACTTTGGGAATGAAATTTCAATAACTATTTTAAAGTATAGAATGGTATAATGGCCTGGGTTGGAAGGGACTTCAAAGATCTTTTAGTTCCAAACCCCATGCCACAGGAGGGGACACTTTCCTCTAGAAAAGGTTGCTCTATCTAGCTTGGCCTTAAACACTTCCAGGGATGGGACATCCACAACTTCTCATGCAGCACAATAGTTTAAGTAATTGCATGCTTTTTACACATCTTAAACACTAGAGATAACAGGATGGTGTTCATGTTCACTAAGTTTATGGAACCAGACTGTTAGTGTTTTATGTTGGATTACCTATATTGCCATTTGCTACCCTTGTAGATCCTGTGTGAAATCTTTAAGGACTCTTAACTTCTGATCTTACAACAGGACCACAGCACAAAGCCCTGTAGCTGTAAGATATTATTTGAATAGTTATTTATGCTGTATTTACAGCATAGTTTAAAAACCAGCACTATCTTTCTTTAACTATTCCTGGAGAACAATAGTCATTAGAAAAACTAGTTTACAGAACGTCAGAAAGTCCTTACTGATGTTCCAATTTCCTATGGATTTTAAGAGCACTTTATCTAGGACTTCTGTGGCTATCTCAATAAACAATCTAAATTAATGAAATTAAATACATCACTGAAAAAAATTATTGGAGAAAGTGTGTTAGAATTAATTATTTCAATAACAATATTTACTACTGAAATATATGCAAATTTCTGGTTACAAATACCTGCTGATGGAAAACAGGACATGTGACATAGAGCTGAAACCTTTGGGGACTTTCTCCAATGCACTTCAAATTAACTAATCTGATTTTTAATCTCAAATGAACATCAGTTATCATAAATTCACAGCAGACAGTTGCTAAAAAAATAGTTCACAGTTACACTGCAGGTTAAAGTGGACCTACATTTGAGACAATTTCACCTATTCTCCCGCCCTACACTTGGGTCTGATGATGACTTCAGCCTCCTCATGGAGGTAGATGCTCAAACCTGTGCTAGACTCAGTGTCTATAAATAGCTAACATTGTCTTCCAAAGGGAGGAAAACCCTGAAGTAATTTAAGAACCCAACCATTTTCCAGCACAAACACAATTATGAAAGAAAGAGTAGCTGGGGGAAAGGAAACTGATTAATACACTAGTTCATGGAGTAAAATCATAATTGCTAGATAAGAAATAACCAGGTTTTCATTGTTCTGTTTTATCCACTAATTTATGATTACTTCAGACAGTATTAGAGAGAATAACAAATTAAATGAAGAAATGGTGACTAATGAGTGAAGCAAAGAAACGTGAGTTACAATACCTTGGAACTCTGCTTTGTCCTGTCATCCCTTACTGAATAACCTTCAGAGAATTGTTCAGCTTGTGTTGCCCTACGGAATTGATGGCATCCCTTAGACTTTGTAAAGTGAATATTTTGTTATAAAATTCTCTTTATACAGGCAATTTTTTTGTTTATTATATAGGGATAAGGCCACTTCTTGTCTGTTAATCCCTCTGACATTAATGAAACTGTTTCTTATGTAAAGAAACTTTAAATGGTGCTGTTAATGAGATAGCTATATAGAAATTTACTCAGAGAAAAAAAAGGCAACATAATAACTGTGTTCTGAGCCAGGTAAGTCCCCCAAAAGGGTGTAGTAAGCTGGGTTATGGCTCATACTATGTTGACAAAGAGCTCTATTCAAGTTATTTTTGCACTGAAATAACTGATGATGGGATACGTGTAAGAAATAATTGTGCTAAATTATTGCATAAGGGGGTTATAACTGGAAGAAAAATCTTTATATGTTTGGATAAAACAAGCTGAGATGGCTATATTTGCTTTGATTAAAGTATAAAGGAGGGTGATTAGTGAATCACAGTGCATGACTGTGTAGAGTGGTTCAATGTTTTGAAACTACCGTACAGCTTTGTCTATAAGTGAGTAGGTTTACTTACCATCAGTTTGGCTGCTTCTAACTCCTTTTAGTGCAATAAAATTATGTTATTCTTTGGACAAAGACCTGGAGGCATTTTTGATACTGAAATAAACAGTATTCGTTTGACATACTTACACAAATGTGGAGAAAATAAAGGTCTGTTATAGCTCAATCACTGACATCTACGTACTTTCTTTCCAAGCAGATTGCACTTTCCCCTGATCAGTGGGTGTTTTTTTTAGTGATTCCCAGCACTGTGATGCTACAACTGCGTCATGGGGAGGAGGGTGGCAACAGCCAGAACCGCCCTGGCTTTGCAGGCAGAGCAGGTGGCTCTGACACAGCTCAGAGAAACAGATTCTGCTCAAACTTACCCAATTAGGGATGCAGTGACTCACCCCTGAAGCTGGAGGTTGCCAACAACATTCTTTGCCTCTCAACAGACGGCAAGATCATGCCATGCAAACCTGATCTGTGGGTGAATGAGATCCTTATACCATATTCTAGGTTTAAAACAGATTCAAAGAATATTGCCTGGTTTTGGGTGTACTGTTCCTTCAGTTCCTGGTGATCCGACAAATTCCTGGAATTGTCCAGAAATTTACTTCCAATATCTTTAACAATCTCCTCATTCACTTTCAAGCTTGCATAGCAATTTCTCTTTTCCCTTTTAGCTGTTTTAACATTCATCTTCCATTTCAAATGTCACTTCTTTATTGTGTTGATTTTCAGTGGCTAAAATTTCCATATTTTCTCTTTCTACTGGAAATCAATTACCTTCTTTTAAAATGACAGTGGCCAGTGTGTGTTGCTTCTTGATCCACTTTTCCTCTGTATGTGTGAGATCTTTTCTCTCGACTGTCCCAATCTTTCAAAAGACCCTTTCTTTCAAGACCACTTTGAGATTTCTTTCTGTAATCTCAACTACTGTCACAGTCTCCATAGAAAACCCTGTTGAGAGGAGTCCACTTGACCAGAGCCCAGGAACAGCAGATATCTTGCCAGTTTATTATCTCTGTTGTTGATAGACAAACAATATTTAGACCTTGGAGTGAGAATCAGATTGTGCAACCTGTTACTGGTTTACTAGGGTGCAACAAACTCATATGTTCCTTGCACTGAGCTAGCAAGTGTCAGACTGAACTCTGTTTTCTTATCTTTTTCACTGATAACCTAAAGAAGGAGAAAACTTTTAGATCAAAACTGAAAACTAACCCGATTTGTTGTCTTCTTTCATATTAAGCCCAAAACCTTTTAAGTAATTGGGAGCTGGGTAGCTGAAACATAAGTTCAGATAAGGACATTTATGCTCCAAGTTTGTGTTCCCTTCTTTTGTCTTCCCTCTTTTTATTACATGACTTTCTAGTTCCCCTTGTAGTAAGCCTTGCTGTTGTACATTTAAAATGACTTTAAACAGAACATATTCAATTACTGCATAAAATTTTACAACTTACACATTCCCATTTATATCTAAAATTTATTTCCTTCAGGCTGGATGTACTGAACCTCTTGACACATTTTACAAGGAATATCAACTTTGGCATTAAGTATATCACCTGTGATAGGGTCAAAGATAAATATAAAGAAAACAGGAGAGTATGTCCTATGCACTCAAGGATCTTAAATGAAGCATTAATAGATTCCATGTGAGGAAGAGGAAGTTGGGAAGAAAAGAATGTCCTCTGTGATAAATTATGCCTATTTTTTTGCATGGCATTCTATGTCTTCTAAGCCAAGAAGGTCATTCCCAAGAAAGCAATGTCAAAACAGCCCCAGTCCAAAGATCCAAAACACGATAAAAATTGCTTGCAAGGACAGAGTTTATTAGGGATTTATATTCCACTATTAGTAAAGGAAGAAGCTAAGTTTCTAGTATTGGTTTCTGGTGGTGCACTTTTCACTCTGTACTGTTCTCATGTTATACCAGATGACTGGGATTTTCAATGAGTTGCCCATTAAAAATTCTATTGGCACCATAGCCTGGAGTCTGAAAAAAAGGGGCTCTTTTGAAGATTGAGTAAGAATTTCATACTAAATGACATATAATATCTTTAGAGGCCTTATTTTATCATATAATGATATTCCATCCAACATCAATCCAGAGTCACCCATAATGTATTTCAAAGAATGAAACTGAAATGACATTGCAGAGGGGAGCTATAATTTGCTCTCATAGACAGGGAACCCATGTCTGGTCTGTAGTAGCTGCCTGCTGGTATTTTTTATAGACCAGTTTGAAAATAGGGTATGGGCTACATGGAAAGACAGAAGGATTTGATTTAAAGTCTAACAACTGATTATTCATAGCATGTACTTGTCTTCTCAGACAGGGCAGAACACAACATGGACTTGGGTAGCCTGTGTTGATTCTACCCATTTCTAGTTCTTTAATACACCCATCTAGAATAAAAATTTATGAGCAGACATTGATGGATTCTTGCAAATTAGAGAGGTTGTGTATATCTGGGTAGACCTAAATATGAATGTTATTTTTCTAAATTTGGACTGGAAGACTGAACAGAAATGTTTAAACTTCATATTTTTTGATTGATTTCATGATGTGGACTCAGCAAGATTAGCCATGTGTGCAAGGCTTTGTGGGAATGGGTTTGATTACAGTGTGTTTGCATAATACATTTTGAATCTCATCCTCATATACCTTCCACAAATAAGACACTGCTACTATTCTTATAGTGGTATATTGTAAAATTCCTATCTAATGGATAATTCCCAAAAAACGAGTCCTTTTGTATCACCTCATTTTGTTATGTCTCTGTTATGGGTTAAACCACTCAGGAGTTTACCAGTGCAGTGGGAACACCTGCTAGCAAAACAGTTTAACTGTAAGGTTTTCTATTGCTCAGTTCAACTAACAAGCTGCTTTTAAATGGCCTTCAGACAGCAGTGTAACACTAGTGGGTTTTTTCAGCTTGTTCTCTTGGGACATATAGTGGAGAGCTATTCATCAGTTATTAGGATTTCACCCTGTTGCTGCCTGCTGTGAAAGCCAGGGGAACTTAGAGCAATGTATCTTATGGTTTCTCTTTTGAAAAAAAAGAAATTCAATGCAATTACCAGAGACGTGCATCCGCAGAGAAGTAAATAATGAACCTGCCATGACATAAATCTCAATTTCAGCTCCCAGATTTGTCAGTTTTCAATGTTAAT
>QWTY01038555.1:0-19879 GCA_008033365.1 Pseudorectes ferrugineus
CCTTTAGTTGTGCCAGAAGTTCAGTTTAGATACTAGAAAAAAAAAATGTTCACTGGAAGAGTGGTCAGGCATTGGAATGAGCTGCCCAGAGAGGCGGTGGAGTCTTTGGAAGTGTTCAAGAGGTGCTTGGATGTGGCACCTGGGGATATGGTTTAGGGATGGTTATGGAGGTACTGGGTTGATGGCTGGATTAGATGATCTTGAAGGTCTCTTCCAACCTTGATGAATCTTTCATTTGGTAGGATTTTTAATTAGGATTCATAGTTCAGGTGAAAAAAAGGTATTTGGTATACTTAAGAAGATAACTCCATACAAGAAGGAACTGCAAATAATGCAGTATTCCTGGAAGCTAAACCTACAATTCAGCAGTCAGAAAATCAAGCCCTCAAAAATCACTGGATGTACTGAAACAGTTGGGCTTTACAGTCTTTATGATTTTCTCTCAATGTAATAAAAAGGATGATATTTCCTTCCTCACAAGAGCGTAGAGGATTAATTCATTGAATAAATTGTGAAGCACTTGGGTTGTATGATAAAAACTTCCACTAACACAGAATTAGATTTCTGCTTTGTAAGGAAATTCCTCATTTGGACTAACTTTTTTTTGTTGTTTGTTTGTTTGTTTGTTTGTGGGTTTGGGTTTTTGTTGTTTTATGTTTATTTATTTTTACTCGTTTGAAACACACTCTCAAAAAATATTTTATCCTTCAGATCTATGGGATAAGGCTTCATGAATCATGAGTCACTAGTATTTAAGAATTGCTGACCTGGAACACTTGCCAAAAGTCACAAACCACTTAGTACTCTGCAATTTTGTGAGACCTTATGAGCCAAGTAATATTTTACGATTCCTGAAGCTATTATCCAGCTTTGCAGGAAGAGAGGTATTTTGAAACCTAAGATTCTAAATGATTGTACACAGTGGGCTATTCCTGTCATAAAACTTTAATAGAATCCTGTAACCAGTCTCTGTTGTATGGATTTGATGAGTGGCATTTTAAATATATATTATTTCTACGTCAGTATCTGTCATAAGTCTCAAGTAAATATTTGACTGTCAGTGTCAAAGACAGTCCTTGTTCCAAGTAGACCATCTCAACAGTCAAAGTGGAGGAGATGAGGAGAAACTAAATAATCCTTCCAAGTGTAGGGGAGACTGAGAGTTTAAGTGACCTGCCAAAAGATTATACAAGATAGGCATATCTAAGTTTCAGCTCCATGTGGTATCCTATAGTTTAGTGAAATGTTCAGGCTTCCTTTGTAGCTAAGTGAAAATTAATTATCAAGTAAACTGATGAAAGTCCATTATTGATCACATAGATTTATGATCCCTGTTACCCCATGCATCTCTAACTAAAGGAATGATCCAGGTTCAGATGAGGTGGACAGAAATATGCTCCAGTATAACTTTTCTTCTTGTTTGATGTTTAATGGCACACTCTTCACTTTCTCAACTAAGTGCAGATGTGTAATAGAGTATTCAGTCTTGATAAAAGCAGGTGATAATTTGGATCTGTTTCTTTTCTAGTTGAACAATCATTTTTAACACTGGCGAGGTTATCATGAGACAATTTCTTAATTATATCCGGTGCCAAAATCCAGCTGGACTGCAATGGAATTCCGATGCCCAGACAGCAGCACTGAGTGCCCACACATGTGATTGACAACACGAACACATGCACTTTGTGTCTTTCTTGGATCAGCTGCTGTGTTTAATATCAAGCCTTCTAAAGTGCTGCTGTAGAACCAGTTCAAACAACCCCGCACTCAGCAGATTTTCCCTCTGGCCGTGTCCCTGCAGCAGGTTAAGTCTGATTTCTTTAAGGCATAGAGACCATTTTAAAATAAGGCTGTAGTGTGGGTGCCAGCTGTCGTTAAACCTGGGGTTTCATGAACACCCTGAAAAAACGTCTAAGCTGTAGATGGTTCCATAAATATTAAAACTGTTGTTAACACCAGCTGATTGCAAACTTTCAGGAGGTGGTTTAACAGTAATAATTACTGTTAATTGAGCATAATCACAAATCTGAAAATTGCCATTCTGTTTCATGGACTTTGCACTATCGTAAAACTGACTTGTGCACAGGCCTTTCTCTGTCTATAGGTAGCAGGTCTGTAGCAGAGTCAGGCCTTGAAACCAGATCTTGCATATTCTGGGTTTGAGCAATATTCTGTCTTTGATTTAGTTATTGTTAATCTGGGATATATTTATTTCTTTAGCTTGGACCCATTTTTAAAAGCTAATTAAACCTTAATGAAAAATTGTATAATTTATACATTTTCTGGCTGAGTAAAAGTTGTTTTAAAGGGTCTGGAATCTACTCAGATTTTCTTAGCAGTAAGGATGTTAGCAATTTTCTGCCTTTGTACCTATTATCATCATTCCAGCACTACTGTTTCTGAACGCTTCACAACAGTCTTTAAATATCATTATAGCTCCTGTGTGAAGTATGAGTGTATTTATCCCCTATCAACAGGTGGCAAACTAAGGCATGAAGATGTTTGAGGTCTGTGTTGTAACAGGTTCTGTGCAAAAGTTGTGTATGCTCTGAAAAATTACTATAATTTTGTGTTTCTGTCCTCTTAAGCACTACACTAAGATTCTGTGGGGATCATATATACATAAATTTTTATTCCCCAAACTTCCAATTTCAAACCTGAGCATCTTTAATTGTATTTATTGCTCTTGTCCTCAAAGATTTTAAGATTTTTTGTTTCTATATTTTGTGTGCATGTGTTTGAATGCAATTTTAATTCCCTCATTCTCAATTATGTTGGACATCTGTGAAGAAAATTCCATGGAAATGTCATGCTCCTAATGAATGAATTGCAAAGCTATGAATATCAAATATTTCTAGTTATAGAAGGAATATATTGGATAAGGCATAATAGTGAGCTGGGATAAAAAGTTGAAAGGTAGTAACTTAAATACTTAAGACTTGAAAAATAAGCATATACCCTCTATAGAAACATATTTGTGGCATCTTTGTTCCCAGTCTTCAGCAAAAACGTACTCCTTTCCTGGAATTAACATTTTGTTTGGCCATTAGTTAATTTGGCATCCGATAGACTGTTTAATATGACCCTCCCATTATGGCAGAATATTATGTACAAGAAGACCAAACATAGACTTCAAGAAGTGTCTCTTTTTTGACGTTAATATTGAGGCCAAGTGAAACATTAAATAGAAAGAATTGTTTCTAAAGCAACACCTTTCCCTAAATCTAGTATCAGTCATATCACTAAATATAATGGCATTAACATAGAACACAATATGAATCACAGAACTCTCCTACATTTTTAATTTACTCGGAGAAATGTGGTTTTCTGCTTTAACTCTGCATCAAATATCTCTCTGTGACACAGAAATGCTCTCCAGATTTCTTGTGTAGCTTGTATGGTCCGAGTGATGTTGCTTCAGCTGGGAAGCTTCAGGGTTCTCCTTCCTCTGTTTCACTATAAAATATGCACAACAGTGGGATGCTGAGGGTATAAATTTCTCCTGACACCACAAAAGAAAGCTGCTGCAGGCTGCTGTTTCAGCTGTGTATTGGATACAAGGCAGGTTATGTAGAGGGATGTGGCCAAAGTTTCAGATGTATAGTAAAGAACTCAATGGAGATTGGTAAATAGATGAAATTCAGACACATTTTAGTGATTCAAATGCCATAAAACAGCGACTATTATTTGTTTAAAAAATACTTTGAACCACTGTGGTCTAGTTGTAGGGTCTCATTTTATGTCAAAATGCTGGATAGTCCTTTTCGCCAGGACTTCCTAAGGGCATAGTTGGCTGCAGTAGTTTAACACTTGTTGCTTTTTAGGGTCACCGTGGCTCAGAACAGAAAGGAGGTTATCCAAAAACCCTTCCAGTGCTAGTGATTCCCAGGTGCTCACTAGTCCTTTGAGATCACCAGCAGCTGGTGTAGCTGGGAAAGGACTTCCCAGGCCATGCCAGAACAGTGGAATTGCAAAATTGTCTCCAGCAGCGGTGCAACACTTCTTCAGATGCACCCAAACTGCTCAGTCCAAGCAAGCAGACCATGTATCCTTTTGCTAAGTACTGGATGTACAGTGCCTGACACTTCATTTCTGTGTCCCCCAAGATGATTGTTCCTGGCCTTGATGGTTTTTTTTACACAGCGTTGAGGACTGAGCCAGCCTACTGCTTATAATGAAACATACCCGACAAAAAGGATCTTTTGAGAGTTTTACACCTTATGGCTGGATTAGGAGGTTACATCTTTCTTAGTGATGCAAAAAGTACTTTTGCTAGAAGGTGTGATTAGGGAGGATAGCAGCAAAGGTGGCAGGAAAACCCTGGTTGTCGTATTCATCAGTGAGGACTGAACGACTTCTTGGTTTTTTTTCTTTTCACATATCCTTTTGAATTATGGGCTTACTGCTCCTGAAACTGCAGAGCTCAAGGTGATTATTAGATAAGTCAAAAAAAGGATGTCATTCTTCCCATGCTGCAATGTTTAAAAGCTAATTCGCTTGTAGATCTCCTCTACTCTGCTATATAAATGAAAAAACAGTGACAGCTTATGCATTACAAATAAGAATCACATGAAAACATGATTTGTAGTCACTGGGAATTGATAACATCCAGTCCTGAAAATCTCAGATAATCCTTGAATACTTTAAAATAATTAAATAATTTTATGGTGAATTTTACCTATACTTGCACATATATTTCAAGATATATTTTTTAGGGCATTTCAGAGATGCCCGCTAGCCTCTGTCTGCTCTCTGATAAACTGACACCAAGTTCCCTGTAACTCTAAGGAAAGGAGCAAAAAAGGGACAGAGAAGAGCTGGTTGTCTCTGAGCTGCTTTAAGAAGAGCCCTACCCTTGTCACCTGTGGTGACAGAGGGACAGAGTGGCTTTGAGTCTTGCACTTGGCAAGCTGTGCTTGTAAATACTTGGGAATCGCCATACATCGTAGCTGCGGGGGGTTTATCTCTGGTTAAAGGAACTCTGCTGTCCTGTCTCCAGTTATTTTGTGCCCACAGTTTACAGATACAGTGTAACATATACCCACCCTCATCGGGTCTTTTGATGTATCTCTTGTGCTCTGCAAAAGCAGGCAGGCCCTCGGAGAACAAAGCAAGATCTCCACAAGAAAAGACCTGATGGTACTGATATTCTGTAAAGGCATGTCTAATGTGCACCTCTTCCCCTCAAAGAAGACAACTAGTCTTTGGAGGCCTGTAAAAAAGTTACTCCATGCTGCTGAATCCTAGAAATTGTCAAGATGATCTATTCGATACAGCCCTATGAATCCTCTCCTCTCTGGCAGAGCCCTTTTTTCCATGATATGAACATTCATTTCTGGTTTTCAGCCAGCAGAACGATTCCAGTAAGAGGGACAGTTTTCACACCTGTCATTTTCTAATACTTTGAAAGATAACACAATTAAATTTTATTCGAGAAGTCACAATGCTTTCTTCTCATTTCATGCTTCAAGTAGTGATCTTGGCATCTCAAACGTTCCGTACCAGAGGACCTTGATCCTCAGGATGTTTTTCACGGAAAGCATTTTCCTGTATAAACTACTGTTGCTCTCATGAAAATTTCTGATTGATCTGTTTCCTCATCTACCACAGAACTTCTGTGGAGGCTGCTGGTTGCTTCAAGACTCAAAGAGAGCTCCTGCTGAAGCAACTATCTCTGCGGAGGCAGGGTTTAGGGTTTATTCCTCCTGTCTTCCCAGTGCTTCCTTGACTCAGCTGCAATGCTGACATCAGCACCAACTCTCTCCTCTTCCAAATTATGATGGTAACACTTAATTTAAGGCAGCTGGTTTACTTGAAAACTTGCTTTCTTCCAGTGAAGTTTTCCCCTTCTTAGGATGTTGTGTGTTTTTTCCACCATATTGATGGGTGTTATCTTTAGTGCATGCCTTACTTCTCCCTGCTAAGTCTGTATGCATGGCTCCAAGCAGGCAGAAAGAAGTGTTTGCTGTTTGATCAGTACTTGTAGCTCCTGCCCAATTAATAGACTCACCCAGAAAGAGAAATGCAGGTTTTCAAGTCATCCACAGGTTGAGCAAGGCCAAGCCCTTGAAGGCGAGGGATTAAGTCTGAAGCTGAAGCTCCAGAGTGCCCAGGCTGCCCTAACAGTTGTCAATGCCCATGAAACAAGGATGAGATGGAAGCACAGCTGAGTGTACCAGACTGAGAGCTGTGGCCACCCCTGAGTGGATCATGTGTGCCAGATTTTGGGAGTGGAATGACCTGTAAAGGGAGTGGAGGAAACCCACATGAATGGTGACTAGAGATGTTTCATTGTGACCTACTGACACATATGTTAGACATCTAAACTGAGCATACTTACCTAAGTACGGGGAAATCCCTGTGCACCTCAAGGTACACATAAAAACTGTATCATTTGTGCAGAGTTTTTGTGCAGTCTCAGTTCTAACTTCCCCTTGGGTGTAAGACAGAAAATAGAAAGCTGTTTTAAGGGGAAAAGAAAAATCGGTTTGTACTATAGGAAATCTGAATAGCAAGCTCCAGCTACTTACTAAGCTAAGTGCAACATGGAAAATTCAGTGTGAGGGAAATAACAGAGCTTTCTCTCCTGGTGGCAGGCAGCCATGGCTGTTGTTACTGGCATGGTCACCTAATGCAGGCTTTGGACACAAACTTAATATTCATCCTTCTGGTATTACTATAGATGGATAAAATCACCATGAGAACTACCCAGTAGTGAAAAATACGTGTTTATACTGCTTTTCTCTCCTCAGTCCGGTGAGGTCAGTTCTGAGCTGGGGCTGGGAGCGTGTCTGGTGGCTTCTGTGACATGTGCAGGTGGCTCAGTGTTCACTGGACAAATACATCAGGAAGTTCTCTGCATCACAGCCAGGCTGCCTGGGACAGGTCAATGCCTGGTGACACAAAGGTGAGCCCAGATGAGACAAATGCAGTGTGACCTACACATCCAAGAGACGTTTTCTTAACAACCACTTTCTGGCACAGAAGAAGAGTGTTTCCCTCCAACCTCCTGTGCCTCTTCTGTGTGTGGAGAGAGGAGAGCTCTGAGAGTACAGCTGTGGAATCTGAATAGGAGATAACAGTGCAAATGTGTGTACTGTGTGTCTAAACCCTGATTTTCAATACACAATGATTTTTAAAAAAAGCTTAATGCTGCCTGTGATGCCTTTTGCACTTCTAGTGCCTCTTCTCCTGCATTTGGCACAGCAGCAGCACATTTTGGTGTCTGCTATAATATGGGTAATACTTGCAGTCATATGTTTCTGATTTTTAGCAAATTGAGTTATAAGTGGGGGGTATCCTGCAGAGATAACACAAATTATCTTTTTAAATGAATGGTAGAAGTGATCTTGTATCTGAGAAAGTGTGTCCATGGATTCTGTGAAGTGAGTTGGATGGCAGATAGAGGTGAGCTGGAATTCATTGGGGTGATATGGATAGGATAATGGTGGGTGAGGTCCCAAGACTCACAGCAGGACTGATGGTTCCAGGAAATCCAGAGGAGGTCCTGCTGAGAAACCAGTGGGAAACCTACATGTTGGCACATGGTCCAGCCTGGAGGCTGGATCACAGATAGGCAAATCAACCAAGAGGAATGCAGGCAAAATGGACAAACGTGACCTGCTTTGCTTCATAGACCACCAGGGAAAGAAAGGCCTTATATATTCCTGCTGATAATCCAGCACCGAGCTTGGGAGAAACACCTGAACCAATGGTATATAAGTAGATGGAGGTTATAAACATGAAAGAGAATCCTAAATAGGATTAAATGGAAACATCAAATTATGTAAAGTGCAATCTTTCTACTGAGAAATACAAACTGCAATGAGAAACAGGAAGGGGGAAAAGAGAAATGAAGCATGTGTGGTTTGGTTAGTTGTTTGTTGTTTTTTTTTTATTGAAAAGCATATAATTGTAAAAAATAAACAGAGTAGAAAAAGAAATATTTTGCTTCTCCTGACTTTGTGACTCTTACCTCTTCTGCTAATCAATTTTCTCTCTTGTTTTGAACTCCCAGCATCTTGTTTTATAATTAAATTTTGAGTTCTTCAGGGCAGCAGCTATATTCAGATATGAAGCAGTAAACAGCCTGCAGCAATAAATACTTACCCTGATTGGCACCACTGAGCAATATAAACACTATGTAAGTAATGAGAAAGTCAGAGAGGTGCTGAGTCCCGGATAAACACCATTCCTTTTCAGCAGCTTACATTATAGTGGAATTAATTCAAACAGTGCACAAAACCATGTCAGTGCATCGGCTGAAGGCAGGCTGGATACTGCTTGGAGGTATGGAAAGTCATGAAGGGCTGGGTGAGCCCCATGATGTCCTCTGGGAGAAAAGATGCTCTGGGGAGGAGCTGATTTGGAACTTGGAGCCAAGCTTCCCATCCTTTGGGAAGGAAAAAAATTGACAGTTGTCTTCTTTTGTGACATTGAGCAAGGATGAAACGCCTCTGTATGAGATAGATCCAAACTCCCATCACAGGCAGGAAACCTGGAGAGCTATCCTGCTGACTGCTTCAGTTGTCCACATCTGTTTGTCTAGAGCCATTTGAGATGTCCTGTAATAGGCCCCAACTTCCAGCTGCCACTTGGGAGGGAGAAAGGTCATGTTTAATATTTGGCAATTCTGTGTAAATGTCTTGGATACCAGAGGCAAAGCTGGCAGTAGACATCTCAGTTTAGCCAGCTAGCTGGTGTGCCAAGAGGTCTGCTTTGGGGTGAAGTGGGCAGGTCTCTGGACTCCACTGCCTGTAACAGAAGCCTGGACATCCAATCCACATGTGGACACCTACCAGGTCTCCTAACCTGCAAGGGGAATATTATTGTCCTTTAAGAAGTGCCCCAAGACAAGTCTTTGCACAGTGTCCTTTAAGATAATACATAAAAAATTGATTGACGCTAACATTGTGAAAGTTCTTCAACCTCTTTTTAAAAATCAGGGGTCTTGAAGTGGAGCTGGAGTTGCATGTGAGGATGTGAGCTTCAGCCCTGCTCTAAGCAAGCGTGGCAGCTCTGCAGAGCTGGGCAGAGCCCCCGCACACGGCGGGGACCCCAAGCTGGCTCATGCCGCGGGCGTGTGGTGCTGCCGGAGCACCAGGCGGGCTGGGCAGAGGGAGCTCACGTGGACAACCACTGGCCTGGCTTCGAGCACTGGCTTGTGCACAAGGCTGTACAGAGAACACATCTCAGATGTTACTCAAAATGCATTACACATCTTTTTTTTTTCCTTTCCTTTGCCTTCATTTTATTTTTCTTTTTTTTCCCCAGAAATCATTTCCTTCTGAGTATGTGAATTTACTGCAGCAATAACTACTGTTTGCTTACATGTTTGTAAAAGAGAAGCACAAGGAGCCCCTAGTGTCTGACAGGGACGCTATGGCAAAACAAATTAAAAATAGAGACAGAAAGCCAGAGTGCAGAGAGAGAGGTTATTACACCAAGGATGACGATGGCCCTCTGAGACAAGTCTGAGGTCTTCTGAGGTTTGACTCAATACCTCAACAAAAAAAAATAATGCATGATATCAAAATAATTCATGCATGATACCAAAAACTTGTATTTGGGTAGTGCATGAAACTTGTTGGTGCTTCTAGATATGGGCATATGGAGAAAAGAAACAGTCCTTGACCACAAAGGACCGCGGCATGAGGTGTACTCAGACAGGAAATGAGAAGGGTATTTAAGATCACAGGTATTTTGTCTCAGTGTTGGAGCAGGACAGATGGACTGTCTCTGTATCCCCAGATGTTCTTAAAGAGAGAAGGAACTGACTACAACTAAGAGTTTTTTTATCTGAATGTCAGTACCAGTATGTTTTTTGACCTCATATAAACAAAGAAAAAGAAGGGTTTGTTCTGCTTCACTGGAGCAAAAAAAAATAGCACAATAGAGTTCCATTCAGGCACACAAATAGCAACTGTCCTGTGACTTCTCTATTTAAATGGGTATCCATGGTGAGATCTGCCTCGCTCTCAGTGGATGGCTGCGGAACGGTGCTGTGGTTCACGCTGCAGGCAGGGAGGAAAAGGCATCTGAAAAATTCCCCTTGCAATGAATGAATGAAGAAATGCAACAAGGTATCAAGTGTCCAGTGCATCACACTGCAAAACGTGATGCCTGTGTTCTCCACCACTGCTTTACTGTCCCTTCACGCTGCTTTTCCAGGCCCATTCCAATTAAATGTATTCTGTACTTGCAGGCACAGGCCTGACCAACAGATGGTACGTAAATAGGTGTAAAAACTGCAGCATCACAAGGGGCTTCCTTGCCAGGCTGCATTTCTTGTTTGCTTGCTTCTTTCAGTGTTGGTAGTGGGGATTAGTAATCTATTCTATGAGAGCCAAGCCTGGCCCAGACCCCTCCAGGGTCTTGCCCAGCCCAGAGCACACAAGGATGACCTGGCGCTGCAGGAACCAGTGCAGGTGTCTGCTGTGCAAGTGGCCTCCAGCAGCAAAAGGGAAAGAGAAGCTGGGGGCAAGATTGCTGGACTTCTTGAACCACTTCTTTTCTGGGGAGAATGGCAGACCTGCCTAGAATTCAAGATACTACTGGTATGGCATCAATGCTATTTATATCAGGGATCTGTGAAATAAAAGTAAAAATCAGCAAAAGAAGACTGAGCTAATGAATTATGACTTCCTGGTGCTGGAATAATTATTACAATTGATGACAACAAAGATCAGCTGTCTTGCCAAATACAAGCTTTGAAAAATAGTACCTTGTAACTCCAAAATAAGCCAAAATTGGGTTAAGGAGTTAAATACAAAAATATTACCCTTGGGCTGTTATTTGTATTCTGCATTAAAATACTGAGGGTTCACACTTTTGAGATCTTATCAGCTAGAAAGTGTCATGTATCATTTAAAACTGTTATATTCTGCTAGTAAGTTGACTGTAAAATCCTCTTATAGATCATGACATTCACTGTAAAATTATTAGCAATGCTAATGCTGATACAAATTTTAAGATATTGATACACCAGTGTTAATGCACTGAACTTGAATTCCATCAAAACCGGTAGAAAAGCTGTTCCTGACTTTAAGTCAGACCCAGATCTTACCTATACATTTTTAAAATGTTATGCCTAAGTGCTAAAAATTGAAAATATTCATAAAAATGGAATCTCTCTTTGCTGTCATCAAGGCAAAGCCCCCATAGCTTTTGTATGTACCTTTTACCATTCATTGTATTTTGCCTCCATGTGAAGCCTGGCAGCAGACTCATTAGTAAGCATTTGGTTTATTCAAACCAAGTCAAGAGTTAGGTGCTAACTCCAGCTGCTACCAATACAGCAGCCATTGAAATGTGAAAGCATGGTTCAAAAGAGCTAATTTTGAAAGTGTTCTCCTGTGAAATCCAGCCAGCTTTTGAAATCAGACTTTCACTGTCTACCCTAAACCAACCAAATGTTACAAAGTCTGGAAAAGCAGCTAAGGAATCCTGCTGGTGCAGAACGATCATCTCACATAGCTTCTCCTTTGTCTGTCAGGGCATGCCAGGGTTGGTGTTTGTGGTGTGCCGTGGTCCTCACTGTTCTTTGGGTCTGTGCTCAGTGTGGTCTCCATGGACAGGCTGCCCTTTTATTTGTGTAGCAAGAATGGGAAAAAGGCAGGACTCAGCAGTGCTGGCAACAAGGACTAGACAGGAGGAACCAAATCAGATGTCTGGGGTTCTGCAAGGGAGAGGCGGGCAAGGCTTATCGGGAGGTGGAGGCAAACCAAAGCAGGCAGAGGAGGACGCTGGTGCAGTCCTGAGGGAGGGCGTGGGTGTGACAGCAAACCCAGCATGAACCAAGTGCCAAATGGGTCTGCACTGGGGAGGCACAGGCAATGCCCCTGGTTTTGGTCTGTGCTAGGCAAGCAGATGCCTGTGGAGTCAGAAGCAAACTCTTGTGGTTTCCAAATGTTCATATATAGCATTCCAGCAAGCTGGAGCAGATGGCAGGTCTGGCTACCCTGGGCCCCATTTCTGGGCAGCGGCTGCAAACCCTTCAGGCCTCTTTGAAGAATGGTGTGGGTATGCCTGCTTAAGGAATGGCATCCTGGGATTTCCTGCTCCCTTCCACTGTCTCTGTCTAGGTTTTGTGGCATGCTCAGCACTCTGGAACGCATGCCCAGTGCTGGTGCCACAGTCTGGGGGCACCCCCCTGAGTTGCACTGGCAATCCCATGTGCCCCAGGTTGTTCAGCAGGGGTAGTGTGGGTCTGGCTCCAAGCCAGAGGAGTCCCTCTGCTTCTCAGGTGGAGACGTGTGAGAGCAGACATAGCTGGACTCTTTGAATGCTTTCCAGAAGATAAATCATCCATGAGCACTGCTGAAGTGAACTCAGCAAGCACAAAAAGTAGGGCACAGCTGATTTTCCATCACCATTCACTCATAGCAGCAGAGTAGAAGACGTTTCAGAACAGCCTTGGTCTCTGGCTGGGAGGATCTCCCAGCCAAGAGTCACCACCAAAAGCATCCACCTTCCCAGCGTGGCTGAGGGCTGAGGCAAGCAACACAAGTTTTGTGGCACCTGACTATTCCTCTAGAGAAGCCAAAATAAATGCTCTTTTCCCTTTGCAGTTTGAGAGGACCTGTACAGAGGAGGTGGAATTGGAAGCAGGGTTTGACCTTATTATGCATGTAGCTTACACAGAAACCTACAGTGTTAAAGGGATTTATAAACTTTGCTCATTAGCTTGTAGCAAATCTCAGTGTGCAACCACAGAGCTATCCTTAGGCAAATATTGTCTTCTCAAGTGAGCCTTCGTAGGTTCTCCAGCTGTTGCTAGATGGACTTAGCATTTATATCTTTCAGGGTGAGTTATGTGTAACTTTGGAGACAACTGAAGCTGAATTTGTCCATCTTACCAGCCATGTGGCAAGTAAACCTCGTGCTTGGCTTTTGTACAGGTGTTCATCACAGACAAAAATGGAAAGGAGGGAAAAGGCAAGAAGAAGCTGTCAGAAGAATTGAAGGGGAAGCTGGAGCCAGTCCTGGTCAGTCCTCCTTTACAAAGTCCCGTTTTGGGTGACTTGAAACTGGCTGGTGAGGGCACTTCAGTGTGAGGCCTGCACAGAGTGTGGGGCTTTGTCAGTCTTCTGGAGGTTCACCAGTGAAACTGACTCTGACAGAAGGAGATGAAAAGCAGCTCAAAGGGACAAGGCTGCAAATGAAGTAATAGGAAAATAAAATGATGAGAAGAGGAAAGCACCTCTGAAAGCTGGCAAGTAGAAAATTAATTTCAACCTGAAACTGCCACTGTGCCAGGATGAAACCAGAGAAGTTCTCCCAGGAAATAAGCAAAATGCGCAGAAATCCAGGTTTCAACAGCGAAGTTCAACGTGAGCTGCAAATGCCTCAGGGAAATAGCAGGCAGATCAGCAAATAACGAATTACAGAAGTGAAGTCAGGATGTAATAAAAGCCTCAGTACCCCTTTGAGATAACATTTGCTTTTACCTGGAGAGGCTCCTGAGAGGGTTGTGGGAGCTTGAAAGAAAGCACTAGCTCCAAAATTGCAGACCTCAGAAGCAGGAAGAAAATAATTGCCTCCCAAAGAAACACGTAGGTAAGAAGATGCCTCCGCTGGGAGAGGTCAAGTCAGAAACAACCATGTCTTTAGTCATCACTGAAATCCTGAAATCAGAAAGGCAGTCATGCAAGACAAAAAAGAATTGCTTTAAGGGCTGAAATATTTTTTTTCTTTATATTAAAGGTGGGACCAAGCCATGAAGTACAGCTCTGACTTGATCTCCAGATCCAAAATCCACAAAAGATTGGGTTTGGTTTTTTCTGGGCTGGGCAAATTCATCTAGACCTCTCAGAGTTTGGTAATGTTTAGTTCTGTGGTTTTTTTGTCTCAGGTTTTGCTCCAGACCTAGACAGGTGTGTAAAGTCCTCCACAGAATGGAACCAAAAGCAGATTTGGGGCACGTGTATTATGTGTGGTCATGCACCAGCTCTGAAGAGCCAGGACATTGTTCCATTGTCACTCTGCCTGTGCTCATCCTGCTTTTTGTTGAACGTGGTAGCACCACACAGTTGCTGCTAGCATTGCAGGTGTACATTCATGCATCTGTAACTATAGAGATACTAATCACGGTAAAGGCTAGTAAGCTTTTGGGGCTGCAGGCATAGATGGAAAGCTCTCTTTCCTCACAAAACCCTGCACTCATTAGCTAATCTCATCTTGCTAGGACACACAGTTTATTCCTTGGAGGCTCCAGCACAGGAAGCCACACTACAGGTTGTCATGGGCACAGGAGGAACCACTCACCATCCGTCCCCCTCCACTTCCTCGTGTGGGTACTCGAACCCACAGTCATCCTGACCCAGGACCATTTTGGGCCCCTCTGATTCCTCCTGTGTGTTAAAGAAAGGGAGGGATGCTGCTGGTGAGGAAGCAGGAAGGGTTGGAGGGAAGGACAGTTTGTGTGTTCGCCCAGAGGAGCGCGGGAGGGAGGAACCATGCCTTCACAGTGGCTCAGAGCGCGGCCACACTCAGCACTGCTGGCTGGGACATGGGACTGGTATTACAGGTACTGCTACTGGTGCTACAGGTCCTATTAGTGCCTATTAGCTGTGGTGGCGTTTGGTACCGTGTCCTTTCAGAGCCACAGCCCTGCAGGATGTCACCTGTCACTTCTGCAAAGCCTCTGATGTGCAGGCAGGTTGTGCTCCTGCCGCACGGCGTGTGGGCAACCTGGCGTGCAGCTGCCTGCTCCTCCACACCCCCTCGCTCATAGCAGCACACCACAGCATCCTTTTGAGGATCATACGGGGATATTGCTCTCCTGAGGAGCTGCAGTCCAGGCCTACCATGGGGGATGGAATGCTGAAAGCCCTTGAGTTGTTGTGAGAGGATGCCAAGGAATCCTTATGGTGGTTTCTGTACGTGGAGGGGCGAAAGCTGCTATGGCCAATACACACCTGAAAGTTTATGAGTAATGCTGGAGGGGAAAAGGGTGGCATGAAGGGGGAAGTAGGTGAGGTTGTTGCTAGAAAGTTCAAGACGTGGATTGAAAACACTGAAATTGAAGAGGAGTTGTCTGGAATATCCTCCTCATCAATTTCTTCATTGTGTAGAAGGACAATAAGCCTCTCTTCTAGATGAATTTTAACTTTATTGGGTAAAGATTTCCTGTCTTTTTGATAAATTCAGCCAAAAATGTCAGTGAACAGCAGCAGCTCAGTCTTGCATGTTCATAGATCCTTTACAGTTTGTTTTTACCATGGCTGGTTTCAGACACATAGGAAGGACCTCTTTTCTATGTTCTCTTCTCTCACCAGAAGGTTTTGTCCAGGCATACCCAGGCTGTTTGTGTTCTCAGACAATAAGCTGCAATGTCCAGAGATTTCAGTCAAAGGTCAAGGTCCTGTTGTGCAAGGCAGGATATTTTTCCCAGAAGTTAGTTCCTGCCCTGAAGAAGTTCCAAAGACAAAAGAAGACTGTGGCCCAGCTGATGACAGAGAAGTAGAAGACACTGGTGAGACACTTATAATTAGTCTAATGAGGATCAATCAGATGACACCAGCTGCCTAACCATTGTCGGGTCATTTTATGGGCATTACAGCAACAGCATGGTTGTAAAGAGAAATGATAGGGGTATTAAGCAGTGACTACTTTCAGGACAGGCTTTTTCCACTCATGAATGCAGGTTTATGAAATAAAGTGTAGAGTAACAGCAATTAATGGGGATATACCCAAAATGTGTGCTGCCTGTTTATTGAGTGCTGCAATCTCCCATTTAATGCCCACCTGGTGCCTTAGTAAGGCCCTGATTCCTGTGCACACATTCAGTATAATCATCCCCATTTACAACTTCTTTACATGCAGTACCAAAGTGAGCCAAAATCTGGTCTTTCTAAGTCTAGCAAATACAGGCACTGAATCAATTATATTACTAGAGGAGAATTCTAACCATTGGAATCACCTGCTATTCACAAGCAACTTTTTTTGATCCAAATCCTTCTGGGGGGAGTCCATCCAAATTTCTCACATTGGTTTCTAGAACATCCAGTTACTGACCTCTGCTTTACATTCACTGCCACTAAGCAGTGAGTAGATCCTGTGAGTAGTTTTTCACCTTGCAGTCTCTCTGTGCTTATACATAATTTTCCAAGGGTGAAGTTTTTTCCAATAAGGAAGGAATGTTCATGCACAAATGGCATTCGGTTGAAACGTGCGTTGAGCCAACACGGAACTTGTGGTTTAATAATCCCTTAAGACATTAACCAGGAAGGGACATTTGCCTTCTGTATGTTGTATAAAACTTAAAAGAGACCGAGAGAGGGATATGAATTCATTATTCATGCATTATTCAGCACTCATTATTCTTTCCCCTTTGCTAAATGCTGCACGGGTGTCTGAACTCACTCTAGTCAATGGAAGTTCCATCACTACAGCCAGCAGACCTCAAAGCACATGTTGGCTGACCAGTGCTGGTGTCTGGTCTGGGGAGAGCTGAATCCCCCCCTCTCTAGTGAGCTGGTGGACATATATGTTCAGTGACAGAGCTGCCTGTGAGCTGAACTGCAACTGTGCATTAGATGTTGTGTATTGTCAGCAGGTCAGAGAAACAATGTGCTTATGGAAGTTTTATCTCTGCTGCTGCTGAGCTCACTGTAGAGGGGCTGTGAAGAAACAAACTCACAGGCCATAAAAAGCTGAAAATTACGTTGTATGTAACTGAAAGGTCCTTTGCCTGTGTTTGGGATGAAAGGCACAGACCTGCTATAGCTAATTCTTGGAAGGAATGGTAACTTGTGATTTTTTCCTGTGCCTATTTCCAGGATTAGTGCATCACTTAATTTATTCTATATGTGATATGCAGAGGTTAAAGAGATGCAGCATAAAGGCATGCAAAAAGCCACACTCTGTATCCAGATATATTAATAGTTAGCTATTAATAGATCATGTTACATGCAAATATGCTTGATGCTAATATTATTTAGCTAAAATACAAGCAATAAATACCGTCCTCTAAGGCCCAGGAAATACATTCAAAACTAGTCTATGTTCTAATAGATTTCTTGTGTCCTTAATAGACTTAAAGTTAGATAATCTACATACCTGACACAGTTTAAGCAACCAAGGCAAAGGAAAGTGGGAAAAACTTCTCAGCGTTGCTTCGTTGGAATCACAAAAATACTTTCCCAAAACCACAGTGCCTTTTTTAATATTCAGTCTCAGTACATTTATGTATAATTTAGAATTGTACTGATTCTTTTTTTTCTCATATGTGCAATCTAATACCAAATCTGACTGAAATGAGAAAAACCTATTCAGTCCAGTGGCTAAGCAGTTAAAAATGTCATTCAACAATTTGCCAGGTCACTGTCACAAATATGTTGCTAGGTGACTGCAGATGTTATCAACCACTAAAATACATGCATTTTCCAGATGTACTCATTAAATAATTTTCTGTTGAGTGATTCTGTGGTACAATGAAATGGAATGCCCTATTAATGATTTAAATATTTTAAAATATATAAGGTAATCTGAATTATATTGAAAACTGTTATTTGTTGTGTAAGTGGAGGAAAGGGATCCAAATTTGGGAAATTTGACTAAGGGTTTCTAGAGATTCAGCTCCCTAGAAACTGCAATTTTACACTATCCTCTTGGGTTTTGTAACTTCTGTGCATACCTAATGCTCACATTCTGCATCTAATTATTCTACAGCTGATCCCTGCTAATTGGCATTTCTATCAGCTAGTGATATGACTCATTAACCCTTTGGAAAGCAGTCTTCCAAAAGTTAATAACCGTAGAATTTGAAACTTCAGGCTGACGTAATACCCAGTCATAAAAACACATGAACTTGAGGCAGTTTCAGTCATTCTTGGAACTGATTGTATCAGTCACACGGAGTTCACCCCGTGGGTCAAGACCACAAACGTTGGGCTGGTTTTCCAGGTTCCTGTTCCTGGCAGTGGCAATGTCATCCACGTCACTGGTGGGACTGGGAGACATGTCCGACTCAGCTGAGGTAGTCACTATCAAAGTGAGCCAGAAGGGCTCCCAGGCTCCTGGCAGGGTGCACTAGTGACATTGGAAACGACTGGGGCACACATTTTGGTACTGAGCTCTGGTGTAAAAACCTGTGTTAAAGGGTTCTAATCTGCAAGCTGAGTCCACACTCCGAATAATGGGGGCAATAATTGGATTACAGCTGTCTTTTACAGTGCAAGTCAAATCTACAGATTCATTCTGGCCTCAATATCTATGAATGTACATTAAGTAGATATGAGGCAGGGTTCAAAGAACGTGCTACTGGTTGCATTTTCCCTAGAGCTTTGAACTGTAACATCTGTGTGTGCTCCCTGGTTCAACGTTCATCTGGAATGATCGAGAGATTACTCAGAGTGGTTTGGCAGGGACTTGCAAGATCACACTTTTCAGCTCAGACCAGCCTGCATCAAAGGTATTTGCACGTGCATGGATTTAAGTGTAAACTGTCCAGAGAGAATAATGTGTTAGTGTGAAATCCAAAATTATCTCCTCTGGCTCAGGGAGTTCCCGGGCCACCAGTGATGGCAGACTGAGTGTTTATTCTGAGAAAATACTGCTATTTATTATTTTTCTGCTTTCAGCAGATTTTTCCCTAGGCATTCACTTTTGGCCACATATCAGAGGTGAAATACTGCACCAGATGGGTCTTGACCTGGTCTCTGTGGCCAGCTTTATGTTCTTAGGCCCGTGCAGCACTGACTCTTTGTGACAGTCTACGTGATTTCCAGCAGTGTGGGGAGTTCATGTCATTGGTCTCCAGGGTGTAGTAATAGGTACAGAAGGAAAATATCACAGAATAAATCCTTAATCTTTCTGGCAAAGCTGAAGGGAGGGCAGCAGTTTGTGAGGTTTATGGTTTCTGTAGGTGCAGTTTTTAAGCATAGCTTAAATAGCTGTATGTGTTATGCCTCAGCTAAGTGTCTTTTACCACATCAAAAAAAAGGTTTAGACAACATATAATGTTCTCTGTTCTAAAAGGGTTAGGTAGCACTTCACAGGCTGTCTGTTGTGCTGCCATGCCATTGCTCCAGGGAGAAGTGGTATTGGAGGAGATTCATTGCTCTTCCTTTCAGCTTCTCTAGCATCATCTAATGAAACAGGAGACAGTGGCCATGAATTGTGGCTTGGGATGCTCAGACTGGACTGTGTGACCTCTTGAGATCCCTTCCAATCAACATTTCTAGAGTCCATAGAAGACCTACACTCACCTGAATCAGTAATTCAAGGCAGCTACTCCAGAGCATCTCAAATGACTTCAGACATTTATGTGATGGCAGCTGCATCGTGCCCCCAAATCAGCAAAACTAAATGAGAGCGATACAGCTGAGCTGGCTGTTTGACAATTCACCAACCAAGCAGGTGGATATAGTCCGCACCCTTTGGGATAACCTGGCATTTCTGACCTGCTCTTCAGATGCCACTTCAGAAGGACCTGCATCTATTATAGATATTGTGTCATTTTGAAGGGGGTGATTCTGCCCCTCTACTCTGCTTTTGTGAGAACCCACCTGCAATACTGCGAGCAGTTCTGGTATCCCCAACATCAGAAGGACATGGAACTGTTGGACAAAATCCAGAGGAGGGTCACGAATTTGGTGAGAGGACTGGAGCACCTCCCCTGTGAAGAGAGGCTGACAAAAGTGGGGCTGTTCATCCTGGAGAAGAGAAGGTTGTGTGGAGACCTCAGAGCAACCTTCCAGTGTCTGAAGGGGATCTACCAGGAAGCTGGAGAGGGACTCTTGGATCAGGACCTGCAGTGATAGGACAAGAATTAATGGGTACAAATTGAAAGAGGAGAAATTTAGGTTAGATATTAAATGTGGTTAGACAATGGAATGGGTTGCCCATGGATGTCCCAGCCCCAGTGTTCAAGGCC
>QWTY01038556.1:0-31460 GCA_008033365.1 Pseudorectes ferrugineus
GTGACAAGCGATTTTTTTCTGTGCTTTTTACAATTCTGCACCTTCAGCTGACAATTTCAGTATTCTCTGGTACAGGTTGTGAAAGCCTATGGCCTTTGATACGAGGACTATTTTCCTTTATCTGTTTAGGTATTTGTATATTTTGCCCAACAAAAATATGTTTACAGTTGTATATTTCTAACAACGAAAGCATGACTAGACAAAATCACAGTATTTGCTCAACCACCTGATTAGCTGTTTATTTATATAACAATTAAAAACTCTGAAATTGTACTTGAAAAAATAATAAGAGCTGCTGTATTTAAATTGAACACTGAATACATATCAAGTTTCATATTCCAAATAGATGGTTTTGCATAAATGCAATACTTGAAAGGGCCCTGAAGCACTGCACATTTCAGGCTTGCATCAAATGTGTGCCTGACCCTATTTGTGTAATATAAAATAAAGACCAGTGCTGTAATACAAGTCGACCTAATGGATCAGGTCAGGGATAAAAACCATGTGGCTTGATGAGTCTGCAGAGGGTATGAAAAGGATGTATGGAAGAAAGTTAAAGGATCATTTATATAGCAATTACTGTAAAAAATACACATCTGCAATTTCCAGGAAGCTCAGCATCCCGATGAAGTTCAGTACCAGCTCTCACTCTCATTCCAGGATGAGATGGATTTGACAGCACTGAGTTTGACTGAGGAGTTTGTTTTGCTGTCTCAGCCTCCATTTTTACAAGTCCCCAGTGTCTAATAAGCAGCTAGTCTTGGTTTCTGTTTTCTGTTGAAAAAAGTGTCCTCAGGTGACAGCTCCATGCATACTCTGAAACTCGGTTGTTCTAAATACAGATCAAGCTCCGATTCCATGTGCTTTTCAATAAGCTCTTTATTTGCACCTTTCCCTACTGAAGTATTAGTGTGGGAACTTTATTGTCACCAGCTGCAATACTGTCTACTGTTATGCTAGAGAGGTTCACTTGGATTTTTAGTTATCTTCCCATGTGTGTCCTGCCAATGGCTCCACACACATTTTCCTGGGCTGGCACCTCCCTTACTGCCCACTGCTCGTGTCAGAGCAATCACTCCTGTAAAATTGCCTTTGGATGAAGTATTCTCTTTTTCTTCATGACAAATTATAATTTAAAAAATTTAAATAGCTCTTGTACTGTTCCACTGAGGTTTTTGTTCCAACTCACAATCTTGAAGTCTTACCAGTGACTCACCCCATATGGTTCTCTGAACCAAATCGTCACAAACTTTTGCAACAAACTTTTGTCATTCCCCTCAGAAGTATGCACAGTCCAAAGGGAACAAGCTTGCCCTCCCAGCCCGTGCTAGGTCCCATGTTACACAGGCAGGTCTCCAGCGTATGTTTGCTTTCCGCAGCACCCAGCTCCTCCAACCAGCACCCTGAGTTGAGGAACTAAAGAGGACCCACGGCATGGCAGTAATGAATGAAGTTCCACAACTACAGCACAGGGATGCAGGATAGGGATTAATGGAGGGAGTGATGGAGGCCATCGCTTCACATGGTGAATCCATGGCTGATTTTTATAACACTTTCTTCTTATAATGTCATTGTGAAAATCTGTAGCCTGTATCTTGGTCACTCGGTGAGGTGTGCAGTCTTCACTGTCTGTCTGTGTGGTTCATAATTAGCCATGTTCACCTAGAGTTAAAGAAAAGCTGTTAAGAGTATAGGAAACCAGACCCAGAAATAAAGCCAGCTTGTCTTCCTTTTACTTGCAGGGAGAATTCACTCTATTTCAGTACATTTGCATGTGTGGGGAGATGCTCATTGCTCCAGTGCTTCAGGCTGAACACTTTTGTTAATTCCCTTTTACTTGTGTAACCATGGCTATTTAAGCCCAATTAACAATGGTCTTTACACCCCTTGGTTTCATGTGGGATAAGGCCCCAGCTCTGTTGGAAGATCTGAGGTGTGACCCTGCAGGTGGTTTGCTGCAGCCCCACTCCGTTCAGTGCTGGTTGCCCACTGCAGTGGTGGGGAATTACCGGGATCACAGGCTCGGGGGAGCTCACTCTGCACAGGGGCTCTCACCCTGTACCCCTTAGTGCTCATCACCTCTCGGCACATCTCCTGCAGCTCCTCCTCAGCCCAGAGCCTGCTCCAGCCTTGCTGAAAGTGAGGGATAACAGAGTCTAGTTCTGGTAACTGGTGCTAGCCTTCTAAAAACTGTTTTAGTACTATGGGACTTGAGCATCTAGATGCTACTGCAGCTTGGTAATAATAGAAACCAATGATACATGTGAGTGCTTGAATTACAGGAATTATTTCAGAACAGTAGGACAGAAATGGCCCTTTTCTCAGCCCCTCCAACTTACTGAAACGGGTTGTCTGTTCTGGCTTTTCTTAGTACACCATAACCGCTATTTACATCTAATTTATTATAAGCACATGTTGAGTAATAGACCATCAAGCTTTTGGAGCTTCTATTTTCAGTTACATTGTACCACTGCTGAATAAGAAATGCAACTGCTGAAATTTGTTTTCAATGGTATGTTGATTAAAAGCTGCTTGAGTTTAAAATTTCCAACCATTTAAAAATGAAAACCCTTCACATGCTTCATGTCCCTGGCCAGCCAGAGAGTTTATTTCCTACAGTGTATAAATAATGGATTTTGCTGTTTATATGTATCCATCATCAAACTAGGTTAAATTCTCAATTGGCAGTGTGAATTGTCTTGCAGTGAAGCTAACTAGCTGGAACTAATTTTGAAATGGCTATAGTGTATAATTATGGTAACCTAGTGTACAGGGACTGATCTACCTGAATCAGTCATATCTGATGAAGAAAAACATGAATAAAAATTACATTGAAAACATAGCTGTCTGCTTATAAACTAAATCAAAATTTTTTTAGGGATTTAAATTCCTTAGCAGAAAACAAGTGTCAAAGTTGAATATATTTCACACTTGGTTCTTCAGCGAATGCTTTAAGCATAACCATTGACAACAGTTTATGGATAATTTTGCCTCTGGAGAGGGGGAAAAGGTGTCTATGGAAGAAGTGAAAACATTCAAACAAACTTCATGGTTTTAAAATTGACTTTGCCTTTAAATATTTTAGGTTTCCAGTATCAGGGAAATACATAGTAGGAAAAAAAGAAAGTAGCAATGTTGATTTCCATAATGGGGAAGTTTTTGGTAGAAAGGAGGTTGCCAACAGAAGGATTCAGCAAGGATGAACTTAGCAGTGAAGCATTGGAAGGAAATTGGGGAAAGACATGGAAGGAGGTATGAAGGAAAAGATAATTTAAGGGGATTAAATTCAGAGAGATTTGCCAGTCGTGCCGGAGTTTGAGGATATCTGAACTAGAGAGGGACTGGGGGAAGGGATGAAGCCTTTGAACACAGAGAAATTTATGGACCTCTGAAAGCAGAGATAAAGATAAGGCCTTTCAGAGATGGCTGAAGATGAAAGATACACAATTAATCTAACTTCGGGAGATATATCTAGCGAAGGGAGCTGCAAGATTTAAAACTTCTGTTGCTGCTGCATGACACGTGTTACGGCGTTGTGTCTCCCTGGGTAACACCCTGTGGCTGGATGAAGAAGGATTCCAATTACCTTCCAGCTCCATCCCTTGCCAGGTTCATTGTTTTTCCAGTGTTATTGGCCAACCATGAGCTTTCTGACAAACCAGAGTAGTAAGGCCTTGCTATACCGTTATTTTTTCATCTTAAAAAAAGGAAGAAGCACTTGCATCTAATATTTGCCTTGAATGTAGCTCATCAAGAACCCAGTCACCGAAAGGCTCTGTAGGTGTCCGACTGCAGGTTTGTTATTTGCGTGCAGTGGTAAGACAGGTGCTGAGACTTTCACTGGCCCTCAGGTAACAAAAGTACTTCTCTAACAGCAGCTCTTGTTTATTTCAGTTTGATGAATGCCAGGGTAGCAAACAGCATGGGAAGAAACACAAATAAGAATGTAACATCTTTACAAATACGCCCAAATCATCTTGGGGAAGAGGGGATTGTGGACTGCATCCAGCTTGGCTAAACTGGAATGGATCAGAGGTCAGAGTTCAAACTTTTGCAGTTGTGGGTACATAGGTTTCTTAAGGAATTCTTCAAGTCTGTGTTTAAAAGGTAAAAGTAAAAGCTCCGTTCCTCTCCTACTGAGGAAATTATTCCTCAGATTATCATAATTCAAGACCAGTAAGCATTTCTTGATGCTCAGTATATGTTTTTGCTTCTCAGTCACTCTCTGGATTCTGATGTTCCTTGAGAGTCCTGCTGAAAAATGTCTTTCCTTCACCGGTGGTCTTCTTCAAATATTAGTAGGCTGTTATCATGTCCCCCATTAATCATTTCTTAGCCAAGCAATTTATATTTTTAACTCTTCTAATGTCTCCTCATAAATCAATCTTCTTAGTCTTTGGATCATGTTTGGTGCACTTCTCTGAACTCTGAAATTTGTCAATATCCAGAAATGTTTATAATGTTCCAGATGGAGCTGTACCAGCAGCATGCAGAAAGTGGTATTTGTTCCTTTCTCAGTGATGTGACGCTATTTACCCTGTCCAATATTGTACTGGCCTTTTCACGCCATAGCCCATTACCAATTCATGTCATTTAGCATGAGCTATCTCCCTACATCTCTTTCATCATTATTGCATCTGAGATTTCTCCTTCCTGTTATTCCTTCTCAGATGCTCTCCCAGGCTGCATTATTTTCCAAGTTGAGTCTCCTTTAGTTATTTTGTTTCCATGGTTCTATCTTCTCTAGGAAATTCTCTATTATTTTCTTTGTACAGTCTTGCTGTCTTTCATACTCGTATCTGTGAGTTTCATCAAAGTGCTGTGCACTCTCTTTTCCAGATCATTAATAAAGAAGTCCAACAGACTGTTCCTAGCAGTCATCCACATGGCAGCCAGGAGACAGTTCCCACCACCTTGCTACATTGCAGCTTATTTCCTGTAATTTCATTACCTCAGCAACTTGAAAGCCACATGGAAATGCCTGAGCCAATGTGAATTACTTTTTCAGCTAAGATCCTGTGTGATACAACATTGTGCCTCTATTAAAGCTCATCTGCACTTGGATGGTCCCCTGTCCTTGCTCAAGGCCCTGCACCCAAGGCTCACTGAAGACAGAGTGACCATTAGGAACAGAAACTGGATTTACGAGAGAGTCTGTCTGCAGTACCCTTGCTGTTGTTTAAGGTGGTAATGTTAATATTTCCCTCTGCTCTGATTTTTCAGTTATTTTGCTTGTGCACAGTGAACATAAAGGAGTTTAGCTAATTCTTTTAAGTCCTGTAGAATGCATGTTGTCTAGGTTTTTCTATTTGTTCACATTTCCCTGATGTGTTTCCCTATATGTCCTTTATCAGTTGTTGCAGTTTCTTTCACAGGATCCTCATGCTACTCTCCCTCAGTGCTCCCAGCATTTCTTCCATTTTTTTTCCCAGCGAGGAAATACTTGAAAAGGAACTTCATGTCAGAGCCATTTCTGAATCTTTCATTTATTCTTCTCATGTGTGAAAGGATCTGTTCTCACTAGCATTTCTTTTCTTCAAAGAATACTTATTAAAGCCTTTGAAAGAACCAAGGTCAATCTCCTTGAACTCTTTGCTTAACATGAATTTTTGCAATATGTTTTTTTCAGTTGGTTTGGGAGGGTTGAAGGTTTTGGGTAGGGGTGTCTTTCGGGTTTGGGATTGGGTTTAAGGTGTGTTTATATTTGACTGGCAGTTTCTTGATTGACCAAATAGTCAGAAGAGAATAATTTGTCTTTTCATTTAGCTCCACTATTTCTGTGAGGAAAATGAAATCCTTGTTGTGAACAAACTTTAGCTCCATAACTTGATACCAGTCTTATTTTTCTGAAGCACTGGTGAACTTACAGTGTTTGAAATTAGCATAACTGACCTGGATTTCTTATGCTAGACCCTGAAAGTGGATTAGAGTATATCTAGTTTTTCTTCATTTCATCATTTCCATGTATAATTACAGTTAGTGATCTCCAGAATAAGATTAAATTGAATGATTTTGCACTCTTTAAATTACGCAACTAAAAAAATCATTAGAAACATAGCCTTGGATGACAGTAACTTCTTCAAATAATTGATGAGAGAAGGAGTAGAACATGATAGCTATCAGAAATGAGTCTTGGCTCTCAACACAAAAAGGAAGTAAGAAACACAGTGAAAGCCAAATTTATGTCTCATATTGCCCCTGTGACACTTCTTTCAGTTTGAAAGATTTTGGTAAGTGATAAGTAATCAGCATAAATGTCTTAAGGAACAGACAAGCGTTACTATCTCTCCTATTAAAGGTGGGAAAGCAAAGGGATGGCAGTGAGGCAAATTGACTGAACAAGACTTACACTGAAGTAAAAAAAATTCTCTTTCTTATTCTGTTTACCCAACATTCTTTGCCTCTTAGTGTGGTATATTTAAAAAAACTAACAAGCACACAAAAGCACTAGGAAATAATGTTGCAGGAGATTTCTCCTGTTGTTAGGAGAAAGGCATGAGACTGATCTAATGATTCACATTTTTAATACTTAACATTCTGAGTTATATTCCTGGATAGAGAAATTTTTTTGAGATGCTGTCTGGTTCTATCAACATCTAAGTTTAAGTTATTAGGGATATTCTTACAGTGACTAATTTGATTACAGGTAGGGCTCACTCTTTCAGAAGTTCCTTGGAATGTGCTACAATGATTGCCTGTAGTCCTCTCAGATATGGTAGCAGTGCACTGTAGCCGGGTTAATGGACAGAACCATTGTTTCCCCTCACTGTATATTGTCCTTTTTCCATACTGCTGGGTGCAGCTGAAGTTCAATACTGTCTATGCAACGTCTGCTATTGATTTCAATGTGCTATGAATCCATTGCACTTAGGCAGATTGGACTCAGAGCAAAATGTTTTTTCTGCATGTGTCATCTGATGTTCTGCTGCAACCTTGTGCCTTAAATGTGAATCTTATAAAAGAAATTGATAAAAATTGTGAAAAGCACCGCACTTAGCAGGTCAGGTCTCTGGCTCTCATTTGATTCCTTTTAAACAGAGGAATGTCTAATTTTATATGGAATGCAGTAAATATCAATGTTGAATTAGAAATAGAATTTTAAAAAGTATTCTTGGCTTACTCAGAGATGAGAAGGAGAGATGTCAATTAATAGTAGTTAAGAGCCTACATGTAATGAATGGCTAATTTCAGTCATGTTGTTAGAAAATAGGTGACTTCCTTATAAAACTTTATCATAGTTGGCACTCCTTCTGTTATTGAAAAGAAACAAAAGAATGGTTTGGCATGAAGCCTATGCTACATTTTACCTTTAATGGAGATCTCTTCAGATCTAAGTTTTAGGCAGACTCATGAGTTATATTGCAGCAAACTTCCATTTTCATTGCTTGTTATGAATGTGAGTTTTATGGAAAACAGGACTCTCAACAACAGCTTTGTGCTGTTATAAAAATTTAAAGTTTTTTTTTTTAACCTAGGACTAGAAGAGTATTATTTCCTCAGAGTGTGCAAGCTTGAGAAATGAAAGCACCTGAAGAACAGCCTGCATTTAGGTGACTAACAGCAAATGTGTGTGGTCTGAAGATGGAGCAGGCAACATTTAGGTGTTGGCTGTTTTGCTGGCTGCCTTCACTCAGAATAGGTGTCGTGGGGGGCTCCTCCGCCTTTCCTCTGCACTGCTGCTCAGGAGATGCCATTGGTGTGTACACAGCCATAAAGGTTTAATGCCTCCCAGTTGTGGACTGCTTGAGCCTCATGGCTACTTGGTGCCAGCAGCAATATTTCAGCCTCATTCTCTGCTGGGTCAGGGTTGGTGGTGGCTGTGGGCACAGGGAGCAGCTGGGGGCAGAGCGAGAGGGTCCTGCCTGGCCCCAGCCCAGCAGCACAGCTCTCATGGAGGTGTGCCAAGCTGATTTTGTAGGTCTGCAGTGGCTCTTCTCTTCTAGTCTTCATACAGTTGAATAGGAGTTATCTGAATTTATTGTTAGAAAAACCCCTCTGTTACTTGAAACATGTTCTTCATGCTTTCTGATGTTTTTTCATTATACTGGAGAGGAATGCAGTTATATTAACATTTGATTATCTCTGGTGGTTTGCCTCTGCTGTTGCATTTCTGTAGCCGATGTTTTCCTTTTTTGGGCTGAAACGCTTTTCCCCTCGTTGTGCGGCCCCTGTCCCTCGCTGTGTGCACAGTAACCCCTGGCAACACCCGGGACCTCGGCACAAACACGATGGATGGGGCTCCCCGCGCTCGAGCGCACGTCTCTGGCGCCCACCCGGCTGGGGACACCATGCTGGGGGCCGTGTGGCCCGACACGCTCCCTCGTGAGCTGCCAGAAGCCCTTGTCCCTGGCTGGGCTTTGTTCGTTAGCAGCAATGCAGCGAATGAAGGTGCTGTGAACCTCTTCGTGGTTTACAGCATGTGAAGTTTTCAGACTCGTCCATCATTGGGCTTATTTTGTTTCAGCAGGTTTCGCTGACATCAGTAATGACACAATGAGGTCAGCACTGAATTCTTCTACAAATCTGTCCTCTAAGGAATTTGTTTGTCCCCAGTAAACCAGTAAATAAATAAATCTGGTACTCTATAGTGATTTAGCTTCTTGAGACACTTCAGCTCAGCAGTGGTGTGTGACTTTCAGAGAAGACCTGGTTTTGCCTGGTTGGGTGGCTGGGTTGGCAGAGGAGGAGCAAGGTCAGGCCATCTGTCCAAGGGCTTCACCAGGAGAAGGATGGATTTGGGTTGGACCCAGGCATGTCCTGGATCTGCAAATCCAATTCAGCGAGAAGCATTATTTTGCTTTCCCCCTTATGCTTATGCATCCAGAACGCACTGAACAGCAACGCTGGTTTCAAATAGTGCTTCTGATAGTGAAGCAAGGAAAAATGTGGTGATCTTAAGGAAGGGTGGGTAGCGATTTCTGTTGTTGTCTATGTCTGTGCAGAGACAACTCAAATTAATGGAAACCCCTGGGAGCGTCTGAACACAAAAGTTGACCCACTGAGTATTTTGCCATCTGCTTTCTTTTGGAAAAAATATTCCAGAGAAAGTTGGGAAAAAGTCATGAGTGCTTTCGAGCTAGCATTGTGATATTATTTCCTGAAGATTTATTGCCTTTTGATGGCAGTCTTTCAGCAGAAACTCATGAGTAGTTATGTTGTGAAGGAATTAGGAACTTTTGTGGCTTGTCTTTAATTTACAAATCAGCAAGAGTATATCTCTCTGAGGTGACATGTGATCTTGAGTAATTTACATTATATGACACGGCAACTTTCTCCTGTGTGCAAATTGCCCTCCAGGAACGTGACAAAATGGCAGTCACTCACATTTAAGTGTTGGCTTATAACACAAAATTTAGAGCCAACTCAAAAGTTTTTTGGACTTCTGAGTGGTCCCATTAGAAAAGAAGAGATCCAAAAACTGAATTTGAATCAAACTGGAGTATCATCTGTAATTTCAATTTGTTTGCTCATCTTGTCTTTCAGTACAACTTGCATTTTGAAAGGCCTTTTTGTGTTTGGTATTTCTTTGTTTAGAAGCACCCTTTTGCATATTTAAATCCTTCCATATGTCTGTGCACATTTAATTTTTGTTACATTTTTTGTCTTATTTTATTTTCCTTCAGGATCTGAACAATATGTTAAATATGCATATTTGTGCTGTTTCTCTCTACCCTTATTGCCTAATTAGGAGAATGTTTTCCTATTTGTGCCTGGTAATAGAAGATTTCTAAAACAATTCCACAGATCTAGACTTACTGTTACATTCTCTTTTGGAAGGAGTTATTCTCCTGATGAAAATACAACCATTGTATCAATTTAATATTCAGTCTAACTCCCTGAATCCTATGTTTATGGCAAAGGATCAAGTCAATAAGGCTTTATAACTTTGTCACAGTAGAGTCCTTTCCTCATTCAAGGAATAAATCCCAGGCCACACAGAAACCCATTATGTATTCTTGATATGTAAACCATTCCAGAATAAAATTTAATAACAGTAATGAAACTAAATCAACGTGACAAATTTCAAATAATGCAGTGGAACATTTTTTTTATCCTCCAGCTGTTAAGACTAACTGAAATGGCAGAATCATGATGTGCAGAGTCCTGCAGAAAAATGCTATGGATTTTGCTGCTGCTTCTGCAACAAGAAACAATCTTTATCAAGAAAACATCTGCTGAGTTCCTGTTGCAGTCACTGGCAGCTGAAACCAGTGCACAGTAAATTACTCTCCCCATTCCATCAGCTCTGTTCTTTATTCCTCTGATACAGCGTGCAGTGCACCCCCAGTAGTTGTAGAATATTTGTGCTGCATATATGCTTGCTGCTATAAATAAAGAGGTAAACAACAACAGGCAAAAGTCCACATGCATAAGGTTTCTGTTTCCTACCCCTTGCATATGTTTAAAAGGAGACAAAAACTAGATTTAAAGGGCATCAGTCTCATTTTAATTGCCAAGATAACCTGCCTCAGATTCTACGGCAAGGAAGATCATCTGGATAGTAAATAAATAAATATTTTTGGCCACATTTTTGATTGATTCAAATCAGTGCATAGTTTGGACCTGGCCTAGTTTTTGGTAAGTCCCTTGTCTATTGTTGGCAGTTTTTTGAAAGCTGTAGATCTCCATTGGTGTATGCTTCTGGAGAGTGAGCTAACAAAGGCTGTGTTAACTAACAAATCATGTTCCCAGAGCTGTGGAGGTTGCTGACATGATGGATGGTGCTGCAACGTCAGGTAGGGCCCTCCTTAGCCCCCCTTCAGTGGCTCATGAGACTTCGGAAGCCTTGTGCATTGGTTGCATGTCAGGACTTCCTATAAAGTCAAGCCAATCCCAGTATGAAAGGCCCAAGAAAAAGAGCCAATTAAACCACAGCTTTCCCCTGTGTCATCAGATAGCTGCTTCACATCAGAGCTGGCTGCTGTTGCAGAGGGTTACTACACATGGCTGGGTTTGCTCCACCTGTGGAACCCATGGGAGTGTGGAGAAACAAGATCCTCTGAAAATAAAGCAGTCATGGTATAGGTAATGGTCTAATAAGTAAATAAATAAATATATACGGGGGTTGTGGTGGGGACTCCATCCACATATCTACCCTATGCCCATCACTCTGGCAGCTCTTGGTCCTCTGGAGAGGGACTGGAGGAGGCAAGAGCCGCCTGGGACTGGATGGCTTAGGCACATGGCGCTGGTGCATCTGCAGCTGTAGGAAAAGGGCACATGGCTTACGTGCTCTTAGAAGGGTGACAAAAGTCTGTTCCTTCCTTGAGGGGAAGTGGGGAAGGTAGACCTGCCTCAGGGAGAGTTCTGCATGTGGACCAGACTGTTCCCCTCGTGCATTTACCCTTCCTGTTTATGCATTACTCCCATTGGCACGACAGTTAAAAACAACTCAGATCCTGGTAGTGTTTTTAATATCTATGTCCTGCAACTGTAAAGGGATATTCCCTACTTATATGATTCAGTATTTTTTAATTACTTGATGTACTTTCGCCTCTGTGGAGCCTTCAGCTTGTTGTGCTTGCAGAGCTATTTATATTCTGTCTTGCCTTGGGACTACTTTCAGAACAGTTGGTATTCAACCTTTCTGAAGAAAAGTCTTTAAGCTCTGGAAGCAGGCAATAAAAAACTAGAAGGCACACAAAACAACAAATAATATTAGTTGCACCAAATCCTATTAATTATTTTTAAATGTCCTTCAGCTCAATTACAGAGGAAACTATTGGCCTCTTGGCTTAGAATAAAAGCAGGGAAGCTGCATGATGGGCTGTTGTAACCCTTCCCCTGCGCTCTGATGGGAATGGAGAACAGGCTTGTGTTCACTGCCCCCACTGTGTACATAAGGTCAATGTATCAGAAAATAGTCTGTCGAGCTACTAGTTTCAAGAGCTTTCATGCCCTGATTATGAATTTTATTTTATTTTTAATTTTCCTTTTAAGATTGACATTAATCTCATCACATTACGCACACAACACAGTTTTGTTTTGTTCTGGTTTTTTTTATATATAAAGGAAGAATTAATATACTCCTGAACTGTCTACCCACTTCACAGAAATGTTAGGCAGTGGACCCAAATGTGACCCAAGTGACAGGATGGGAATCTGCTCTCTCTGGGATTTCACAAGGGGATAGGGAGTCACATGTAGTCACAATGGTATGTTTTCTCATAAAACTAGTGAGTCATTGCAACCAAAATGGTTTCAAGGAAGGGTCATAGTTTCAAAATTGTTTGATTTAGAAAGTAGTGGGAAAATTTTTTAATTTTTAAAGGACTTGTGTCAGAATTTCCTTAATAGAAAAAAAAATTGTTTGAAGTTACATTTTCCTTTGAAACTCAGGCTAACTCAATACAAGCTTAAGTGTTCAAAAAGGAAATATTAATATTTTGAAATAAGGACATGTTTGATTCCCTGTCACATTTTATTTTCAGTTTTGTGAATTTCAATATCTTGTATTTTTTAACACAAGGAAGCCTTTCTTGACTTGTTCATGGTTATACAGAATCTGAAACAAATTAATTTGGAGTAAACATTCAAAGTGTTATTAACCTGACTGTACTTTGAGTGAGGTCTGCTATGACTGACCACAAAGTAACAGTATTTGTTATTCATGTTGTCTGCCTCTTTCCTGGGTTGGCTCTGAGATAACCCATGTCTCATGCATGCATGTTACCCATCCCTGAATGACATTTTGGAAAAAAATTAATTGTCAATGTATCCTCTTGGAGAGTTATGAACATCCTGGACTTGTTACATCACCTCTTGGTTAGCAGAGGCTGAGAAGATGCTGTCCAGCTCACTTGCTTTCACTAGATAAGCATCTATTTTGGGAGATGAAACAGGCAGTAGATGGTGTAATGTATATCAGGCAGTAGGTAGTCTAAAAAAAGGTTGGGTTTAACTGTCTTGAAACACATATAAATCTTAAAAAATATGTTTAAAATGAGAAAAAAATTGCACCTGTTGTGTGTCAGTGTTCTCACAGTCTAACCTGGCAATTTTTAAAATTCTACTTCCCTGCTTGCTGGTAACTGGTATTCACTCCAACGTGTATTGCAGTGCCAGTATAATGCAAAATAAGCTGTGTGCAGGTACAGTGACCTCACTGGTAACTGGTGTTCTGGCTGAAGTGTAACATGCTCTCGTGAGCTGGGCAATATCAAATTTCACTGTATATTTTGCAATCCTTTTTATAGCCCATTGCTTTAGTTTTACTAATCTTATTTCAATTTCCATGCCATAAATCCACAGGAAGGTGGGGCTGTGTTTTCAGGAGGTAGTCCCGGAGCTTTCCCATGAAACAGGAACCACCAAACCTCTGACCCAGTCACAGCGTACTTGTGGTGGGGGCTGTCTGTGACTGTGGTTTGTGACCAGGACAAAACTTGCTCCAAGTCCCACAGACAGCTTAAACTGTAGGGTATTAAATTCCATTTTGGACAAGCCTCATTTAAATTTTGATTTCCAAAGATGTAGGACGACAAAAGTGTGTCGGGCGCAAGAAGGCATGACATCCCTGCCCGATAGTCCATCTCAAGAAGGAGCATGCCCAGAAGTAAATGTACTCAAGCATTCCTCTAGCTATGAACTATGAGGCCAGCAAAGCCAGGCATTGATTCCTGGACTCATCCATCCCTGTTCTATAGAATGTCTAGCTTTGACTTTAAAATTAACTCACTGAATAACAAGAAGTGTTTTATAATTTGCAGTTAAAGTTTTGACAGCTAGAACTTTCATTTATTTACCTTTTGCATAACAGTGAGGCCATGTGAATAATAAAGGTTAAGAAAATCCTTAGTATAGGAATTATTTGTATAGCTTGTTCTATCAATTTCCCCACAAGTATAAGGTAAGAATCACCTTCTTGTGACAGCTGTGACTAAGAGGACTGATTTGTTGCAATGTCTGAGCTGCTTTGCAGGTATCATAGCAAATCAGAATAATTTAGCAGGCTCTGGTAATATTCAGCCTTTTCTTCAATGGCCTTCTCTAGAGAAAATCAGGATTTCTGACTACACAGTTCTCATGTTTGAAAAATCCAGACTAATAAATTTTAAAATCCCCAAATGTTGTTATTTTTGTAATATTCATTAAAGAATGGCTTGAGGTTTTTTGATAACTATACTGTTATTAATCTTTGAACTTTTATGTGGCTTTATTGTTCTCTAACCAACTGAGCTTATAATTCTATTGCTATATTTGTGGTTGGCCAGGCATGACACATTATACCACGCTAACTTAAATTTTTTTTCATTCTGTTATTAACGGTCTAGTGATTTCTTTTTTTTTTTTTTTTTTATAGCAGGAATCCTATAACATCTTGTAGTTGACTCTTAAAGTACAGAGGAGAATTAGTATGTGGTGGTAAAGTTCCAGCCTCTTGCAAAAACGGGAATATGAAATAATGAAGGAAAACTAGTGTTCCTTACTGACAGCCTTCTAAAACAAGAAGTTAAATAATTGTTAAAAACATAAAGGAAATTGAACAAATGTGTGGTTGGCATTTAAATACACTTGCCTGAGGAATGACTATATGCATTTAATGTAATTACATTAATTATAACTAATGTTTTTATTATTGCCATGATGACAGTACTCATTGTGAAGTGGGCTGAAGTTCTCAAGAACTTTCTTTTGTGATTTTCACTTTAGAGAACACTGGAGCTAGTGCAGCAGTCAAATTTGCAGCAGTGACAATGCAGCAGGACATTTTCAACGTCAGTGTAAATGCCTGTATCTCTGATAACCTGTTTTTAGGTGCTCATAAAATTGCAGGGTTCTGCAGTCACACAGAACCCCCTAGAGGCTGCCGAACAAATTATCACGGGTGGTGGTGGGTGCTTAAAAAATCAGTTGCTTCCAATTGTCGTAAGAATTTAACATCCTGTTTTTGTCTTTCTACAGTCTCGGTTCTCTCAGTAGTTCCAAAGCTGCATTCCTGCATGTTTTTAACAGGATGCAACTGCCATTTCCTTATTTTGTATGGCTATTTTTATTAGATTACAATTACTTTACATTATGATTGATTGAAGGCTAAAACTCAGCTATTCATTTGATGTTCATATCATCAAAAATATTTCTTTGAAGTTAGAATTCTTCTAAAAAAAATATTTCCCCTCAATTTTGAACACAGTTTGCTAAATTAATGAACAGCCGTTGTAGTAGAGAAGAGTGCTGTGTTCTGTTTATGCACAATCTGTATTGCCTTGCATGAATTGAGCTCATGTTAGAAAGGGATGAAATCACTTGAAATCGTGTAAAAAAAATTTGCTTTGTTAAAAAGACATGCTTGCTTTAAAGACTACATAATGCATTGTATGCACACCTCATTTATTACTCCATGCTTTTCTGCTGCTGTAAAACTGCTGTCAAAACAGATCATGCTAGCAAAAATTTTCTCAGTTTCTTGGTAAAGCTAAATGAAATCAAATATAAAGTTTGTGATACATTAAATCACAAATATAAATATATTCTTTACAGCCAGCTGTTATGTCTAAATGTGCACATTTTAAAATGGAAACATTTATCCAACATGCTGATTAGCAATTTCAGTTCTGAAAAGCCTGATTACATTTAAGATGCAAAAGATTAAAATGACTAAACAGATAATGTTAATAGTTCATCTTCCTTGATGGGTTTATATGTTTAAAATCACAAAAGTTACACTAGAACTTCTTGTGTAGTAAACTCACCAGAAATAGCGTGGTTGTAATGTCTCTCACTGCAAGTTGTAATCTCTAATGGCCACTGTTTGAAGGAAAGCTTCTGGCTGAGAATGCCTGTCTGTGTTTCTTTTATGATATTTACACACACACACACACACACACACACACTTCTAATTTAAGCTACAAAACTACATAATAGATGGTTGTACTAAAACTGCCTGAAAAGAATAATGAACAGTTATCTTAATTACTAGTAGAACTCTAACTCCTGTAGAAGTTCATATTTGCTGTTAATAATTCATTTTTCAACTATTCTTCTGTGAATACAATTAATTAAAAGAAAAAAAAATCTGGGTTTATATTTTGTCTAATCCAATCCTGGTTACAGCTTAATTCTCCCATTTTGTTATCTATTTCTTATACATTTGAACATGCAAATGCAGAGGTAAAAATATTGTCAGCCTTTTTTTGTACATTGACCATCAGTGGTTCAAAAGTTCATGCAATACCATATGTCCTAAGAATATTTATCTAAATCTAAAATAATATTGAACTGTCAAATAGGATCCTACATGGTAACAAATGATGGAATGCAGGGGAACTCTTAGATTTAGCCTTTTCTTTTTTGTCCAACAAGCTAATGCAATAAGACCAATAATAAAAGGTTGCGTAGTAGGCCAAAAGTCTGTGACAGATAAAAAAGAAATGTTGGAAACCGATGAAGCTTTTGCACAATTAGATTTTTTGAGGCAGTGCTGTAAGGATTGTCCAGGGCCTGTTCAGTTCTGATTGATGGTAAAATCATAACTACATCATATTAGCTGTAGAGTTCACTGACAGGTTACTGCAGATTAATATTGCTACTGCTGCTCACTTACCATCAAACTGGTGGAAATATGAATTGAGCTGCTCCTACAACAAACCCTGCATATTAAGAGGTAGGGTGTTTTACTGAACCATCTCCCTTCTGTCGTTAGGGAAGGGGATGCAAATAACATTTATCTCCCAGGTATGCAGATATATAGTAACATACTAATTAGTTTTTCCAGGGGACTTTGATGATGCTGACCACTTAGCAATCATGCACACTTAGTGTTGCTTTGAGGTTTAGTTTATGATTAAAATGATAGTTGCAAATGATAATGAATGGTATTTTTCAGTGATTGAAATATTTAATCTCAAGCAAAAAGCAATAGCATGTAGTAGATACACGCTTGTTGTGGGAGATGAAATAAGAGATATTTTTAGGGCCCAGGCTGAGGGAGATGCTGCACCCATTCAGTCCTGGCTGAAGACACGGGGCTGGGGTGAACTGGAAGTCAGCCCAAGGTGCCTGGCCCTGGCTGTGATGTGAAGCCCAGGACTATGTGTCCCCAGTTGCCATGGTAGAGGCAATATTCTGTGGGTTTGAAGTCATGAAGAGCCCTCTGGTTTTTGTTTCTTTCTCTGTTGATATTGGGACTTTATTCTGCAGGATCTCCTCTCACCTGGCACCTCTGACACCCTCCAAATACCAGCTGATATTTACTCTCTGCCCCACAGGCCTTGAGAGAAGAACTCTTTTTCTTTGGAGGAAAACCCAACTCTGGCCATTTCCCCTGCACACCCTGTAGGTATTTTCTTCCCTTTCCCATTGCCAATGACTGTGACAAGTACTGTTTCTCACCATTTCTAAATGTGACAAAAGCATACTGACATCCCATGGTAGGCACCTCTCACCTGCCTCTATCCCAACTGCTCTACGTATTTCATAAAAATCTGCCTAAACCCTTCTGTTTCTTTCCTCACAGGACAACACCGTATCACAATCCTTTTGGCTAGTGAAAAAGTTGCATTTCCATAACAAACAAAAAGTTTAAGAAGTCCACTTGGTTCTGCAAAAGGGCAGCTAGAGGAAAGGTACTGCTGGTGGGTAGTCGAAGAGGAAGCAAGGTCCGTACTGCTGAAGCTGGCAACCATGGAAAACACTGGGCACCAGTTGCCCAAAGCAGCATTTACTTCTGCCCTCTGCTTTGAGCTTTGAACTGCACTTCTCCCCTGATCACTTTAGTGAGCTCCTCTGCCTCAGTTTTACCATCTGCAAAGTGAGAATAATCCTGCCAGGAACATGGTGAGAAGCAATTCGTTAGTGCTTTCTGGGACTCGGAACAGGAAATGTACCACCTAAGTGCACAGGTTTACAAAAACAGTTCCCCAAGTGTAATGTAATAGCATTTGTGATTTTAAAAATGTCGGCATGAATCTTAACTGCAAATCTCAGCTGAGTTAAATGTATTTTTTGTCAAGGAGACATTGTTTTTTTTATGATAGCTACCCTGTGATTCATGAGTCAACATGCTATACAAATACCAGAAGGCATAAGTGAATTATAGACATTTCTCAGGAGTGGCACAGCAGTTCTCCATTACCCAATTCAGTTAAAATATCCTATTTATCATACTTTTTTTTTTTTTTTTTTTTTTTTTTATGGATGGTCAGATTAGCTTTTATAATTTATCCTTTCTTTAATATGGGATTTTAATTGTCATCCTCTGTCTTGGTCACTTAGTAGTGTAGGCTTAACCTACTCTGGGTCTTCATGACCAGAAATGTCACTACAACTCTTCTAAGCAGCTATTGTCTTTAGCTCTGAAAGAGATTCGTTTCCTCATACCTGTGCATGGGTGTTCATTTCATCTTCAGATGTATTTCGAAACCTCAGCAACATTTCTTCAGACTTGAGTTATCCAAATCTGAAAAGCTGTGGGTCTTGGCTTGTAGGGAGTTGTCTGCATCAACGTTAGGCAGATGTAACCTGTTTTTTTCCAGGAATGTAAGCCATGTTTTCACAATGCCAGTGTCTTTATTTTGCCAGTACTTTCTCCTTGGCTCTTCCCCTTGGAGGAGCTGACTCTTAAGTTACACTTGGACAAAGTTGGCCAGGCTGCAGCAATAAAAGGCACTTTTGGCTGGATCTCAGCAGCAGTCAGTCTCAGACAGTCTGTAGATAGAGGAAGTGGAAGTTTGGGGAGGTCTCTGTGATGCCCATGAATTCTCCTTAGCTTTGGGATCAGGTGGTTTAGACTTACTGTTTTGCCTTTTCTTTTCCCTATCAAGCCATCACAAATGTTCCTGAACTAAATTTAATTAGTTCTTTTCTTTTTTCAAATAATGGGTGTGGTTATCAACAAAAATGAATTCTGGGAGGTGGCCTTGAACACTTCAACACCACAAAGCTTCTACCAGTCAAAGGTAAGACTAAAAGACCAGTGCTTGAAAGTTGCAAGCAGGTGAAAAAAAGAGCCTTTGCATTAGAATTACTTATCCAGGCTTAACTATGGCTCGCATTGTGTGACTCAGCTATAATTCTATTAGCAATAAGACACTGCAGGGAGTGTATTTCCAAGCAATTATTATACTTGGGTGATTAAAGTAATTCTAGATATGACCTTGTCCTGTATAACACCGCCAGAGGCGTGTTGTAATCTTACAGAAGTGTATTGCTTGTCTCATCTCATTGCTTAATTATAAAATGTACACAGTAAATATTCTGGAGATAGGAAATGGAACCGATGCTATGAAACCCTCAGGTATTACATTATAAAATAAAATGTAAAGTATGACTCTTTTTTTTGCCAAACTATCATCTTCAATTTTATAACAAAATAAGCAAGTAATCAATTGCAGCCATAGATCAACTTATTTTGAAGCCACACAAGATGGAAAGATCATTATATCACATAAAAATATTCCTTTTCTCTTTTTTACTACTTTCTTCCTGTGTTACTGGAAGCTTTTCATGTTAATGTAAAGCAGTTCAATCAATAACCTATAGTCTTCCTGAAAGATTTTTTTTCTCCGTATAGCAAGGCTTATATCTGGTTCAGAACAGGTACATGAAATTCACCTCTATTTCCTTCTAGTTTTTTTCAGAACTGAAATCCAAACTCATCCTCTCAAAAGGGAAAAAAAAGGTTTATGTAGTCATAGGTATGATAGTCTTGGTGCTGGGTTTCTTCATTCTGAGAATAAGATTATTATCAAAATTCATTGCTGGGGAAGAAAGAAAGAAAAAACACTGAATTCTGAAGGAAACACATAAACTGGTAATCACTTCTACCATTGTAGGATATCCGTATGCAAGAAATTTCAATTATGACATAATAAAATCTATAGTAATAGAAGTATTTCTTGGGCCTGATCAAAAGCTGATTGGATTAAATAGAGCCAACATGAGTTAATTGAGTTCAAACATAAAATATCATGAGTTTATTTAGAAATATAAAAATATATTTTGCCACTTTTTTCAATGTTGCCCTTTACATGATTTTGAGTCTATACTTCTGTTTGCTTAAAAATTGTGGAATAAAGCAAGAATTTGCCTACACAAAACTTAAGACATTAATAATTGACATACAGAACATTTTCTAGGGATTAATAACCAGCTGGGAGAGCTGATGGCCTGAGGCAAAGCCAAGGGCCATTACCCCTGGCTAGTTATTAAATCCCCAGGAAATTCCCAATGCTAAGGTCACGATTGCTATTACAATCCTTTTTTCTAAAATAATAAAAAAAAAGCCTTTCTTCACTTTATTTCATCCTTTTCAATAATTTATTTTGAAATACTGCATGTAATATGAATACAATGACACAAGTGTTTGGACATTTCTAGGGACCTAAAAACCCCTCAGTATCAACAAAAATCCTTCTATTTTTTCCTGTGGATCAGGACCTGTTTACAGGCAGCAATCAAAATGCTTTTTGAGTATCTAGTACATTGTCAAGGTTAATTCATACTAAGAAACAAAAAATCTTCCATTTTAAGCTAGTTAGGAAGAAAAATGGCAAACCCCACTACTGGCTGGGAAAAGAGTAGATAGATAAGAAGTGTTAAATTGTATCATTTATATTGTAAAATGGTAGGCAGTGTTACAGTCAGATGTCTGTTCAGGCCATTAGTGTACCTTGTGTACAAAATGTCAATTTTAATTGTGACTGGATGTGCTCCACAGTACGGCCCACAGCAACCAAGTGTATGATAGTCAGAAAGAGAATGCAATCAGTGCCCTGTATGCAAATGCTATTAGGAAAATCAGCTACTCGGTAAAACAAGCCTGGCATCAGAGAAGGAATGGTGAAACAGTCATATTTTATTGTCAATAGGAGTGGTGAAAGCATGCAGATTAGATTAGAACAAACCTAATTGGAGATATGGGTGGTTTGCAGTACAGTAGGGGGAACAGGCATTAATTTGTGTCATGCTACGCCATGTCACTACCACTTGAAATTCCATTGGGCAATATTAATTCAAACAGAGGTCTAGGCTGCTAATAAATGAGGTAAATTGAGTCAATTACTAATTTCATGCTTTTCTGATTTTTGGTTTGGATAGATAATATCCACAATTTAATGCACTGTCCTCTAGAGATCTTTGCCACTTATGAAGAACATGTGTTCATAGAATTATTTATACTATTCCTGTTGATAAACATTGCTCCTGTACCCAGAGCAACAGGACAAAGGGCAGGAAGGGAGCCAGGTTTTGTCTGCCTTTTCCTCTTGATTGAACTATTCCATTAGTTGTGATATGACTTTCTTGCCTTCAGGCAGATCTTCACTTTCTCCTTGTCATTTGCTTCCTTATCAGTGGCACAACAAAGTCTTCATTCATGTGCCTGCATTGACACTTCCCTATCAATATCTTATCACTGCTTTGAGCAGTTGGGAAGGATATTTTGTACAATTTAAGGCAGAGGGGAGCAGCTTTTACACCCCTCTTTTGCAGGAGAGACCCCAAAGCTCATCTTGAATCCCACTGTCAAGTGTACATTTTCTTGGTTGCTCCCATTTTTTTTGAGACAGAGCTTTTAAAAACACACTGCCTCTCCCACTACGCTCTTGCTCCACTCCTACCTGTGGCTGATAAGGCAGGAGCTGCACAATCAGCTCCAGCAGCTCACCTACTGGACTGCCCAGGGAGCACTCTCTGATCCACCGGCTCACTTTCAAGTCTTGGATGCTCTCCCAGAAAACCCACTTCTAACAGAATCTCTCCTACTCTATCAGCATAATGTAAAACCCGATACCTCTGTTCGGGAAAGACAAAGCAGAATAAACATGATGGAAGGGTTTTGATCTCCCTGGCAGAATTATTTGTCTGCTCTGCCGTATCTTCTTACTGAAATAGCATATTATTTATTATTGCTAACTGAACTCACCACCTCTTAGTTCAAGATGTGTATCACCTACTGCCATTTCTTTATCTTTCTCATAAACGCATGCCAATCACTTATAAAAGTTAAAATAAATGACAAGCACATAAAGAAACACTACTCCGAGCCCTCAAAAAGAAAAAAAAAAAGAGGAAAAGAAACTCTAACATAAACTACTTAACTTGGAAAGTTATTGGGGACAAATAACAGTACAGAAAATACTTATACCAAGATAATCTTCCTTCTTGCTTCTATGAAGCAAGCTCAGCATTTCTCCTTCCCATTTACCTTTCTATTTTTTTAAATATAACTTTTAAAATATAATTTTATGTTTGCCTTTGCTTGTTGTTACATCTTCCTCAGTGGGATATGCTGTACTCTCGTTTTAGTGTGTACAGAAGTTCATTGTTTTTTTAAAACCCTTGATGTTTTAAGCAGAGAATTAATTGTGAGAGATAGTAAGAATAAATTAGATTGAAGAAACCTTCTATAAACACACAAATATTGTGACCAGGCTGATAGAAAAGGAAGTACAGAAAAGTGCAGAGGCAGCTAAATGACATTAAATGATGTGATGCCAAATGATCTGAAGCCACAGTCCCATCTTCCATGGTTCAGTACAGGTCATTGGGTGAATTTTATTTTTCACACTAACCTTTGTCTGTATTTGTAAAATGAGTATTCATGACTACATCTTGAGGAGAGGTTTAAGTCCCTACATCTTGTGGATATAAATGCAGCTATCAAAGCTACATATCTATTCCTTTCAGCCAGAACTTAGATCTATTTAATGTTGCCATTTCATGACTGCAGACATTTTTGATGGAGCTTTTCATCTTTATTTTTTCAGTTAAAACGTAATAAAGAACTGCCTCCTTGAATACTGGCTTTATTGTGAATATGCAGAGGTTATTCAGACCCTATCAATTTTTGGTATTTCCCTTTGTGAGTCTTTTCAGGAGCAGTCTTTTTCCTCAAATTGTTTCCACAGGATTCAAACCCATCACTTCTGGGGCATCTTAATGTCTGTTAATTTCTTTAGAACAATCTTTGCTTTATGACTTACTGAAGGGTACTGTGCACAAACATCTTTTTACATCATGGCACAGGGCCCTTGACTTTTGGGTGAAATATTAGTCTTCAAATCTAGATGAAAATGAACATGGCAACTTATTAATATTAATACTAGCCTATTAGTATGTATAACATGAATACCTCAACAACTACTCATTCTCTAAGTTGATAAGCCAACAATGAGTGTACCATTCTGTAAAACACTGTAAGCCTTTAAGTGCAGGGGAGAGACACTGCAGCTGAATTATGAAACAGATTGGTTCTCTGCTAGATTTGTACTTTGCATGTTTGTGAGGATATTAACCTCGGGATGGGAGTTGTGTGCCCCCTAATTACACACTCAGGTTATTTTGAAAAGCTTTTAATCGGACTTTCACATAACAGTGAACATGAAAAACATACAGATAAAAAGGGGCCATGCCTTTGAATTTACATGGGCAAATAGTACTTTCAAGTCTTCAGCAGTAATTTTTTCTGTTGACATTGTAGATGTGAGGTTTATGCCATCTGGGTCAATAACCTCCTTGTTTCAAGAAAAATGGCTTCTTTTTCTGGAATGTTTAACAGACAGTGGAGGAGATTAAACAGAAGCTCTTACATAATCTTTTCATTTGTATGTTAAGAAGAGATGGACAGGATGCATATAGAATGGTATTTGTGGAATTTTTACCAAAGCTATCATTGCAATCGAAATCTGAAAATAAATTACTTTTCCATTACCATCATTCACAATTTTTTTTCTTAAGTTTAGCAGGGTAAAGTCCTGGCTTAAGCCTTTTCAATGAACTAAAAGCATTAGGAGGAGATAAACACAATGAGTGCAAATCCATTTTACTGCTGAAATTATTGTCTTACTTGCTCAGTAGGAAATACTCTACTGCCATTGCTGCAGGACTCGTCAGAAGAAATTCTGGCTCTACTGAAATTAAGAGAAAAGCTTCCTTTGATGTCAGTGGGGACAGGATTACATCTTGGTGTTTGCCACCATGGATGCTAATTTTAACCCTCAGGAGAAATGTATTCACCAGTGTCCTCAAAGCAGAGCTTTGCAGTATTTATTACAGACTGTCTGCTCTCCAGCAGAGCACTACCTTTTATTTTTCTGCCAATTCTGGCTGCAAATAAATAAAATTTAAGTGAGGAATCATGAAATCTGTCATCTTTCTGGCTTCTCCTATACTTTTAGTAGAAGATTAATGTTAGGTGGCCAGTTTTTTATTAGGCAGTGAGCACTTATATAAAATAAGATTCACAATAACATATCACAACTAATAGATTTCTAAGAAAGTAAATTTAGCACCTTCTTAAGAAAAGAAACCCAAATAGGCATGACCACCAAACAGATGTCATTTTTATTTGAGAAATGTTAGACTTATAACCAACAATTTTCTGCTCTGAAGTTCAAATGTAGATTTTAATATCCAATACCACATGTTAAAAGGAATTTAGAAGTTTAACTCTTAGAAGACTGGTGCATAGTCATTTGTTGCAGTCTAAAAATAAGGTTTTTCCCTCCAGCGTGAGAGATATTGAAACTCTAGCAATGGTACATCAACACCTGCTGCCATCAGGCTCCTAGTGGAGTTTTCACAATGGAGTGCAGCTGCAACATTTAGTGAATGGCAACTTAAAAAAATCTACCTATTTAACTGCTCTAAATTGCAAGCCACTCCCAGAACAAAAACCTGAGTAGTATATTTGTCCATCTACTGTTTTTCTTGTCTTGGAAAGTGTATCTTTGCCCTGAGGGAACCAAGTTCTGCTCAGCAAATGTATTAAGGACGGAATTTTTTAAATATCATAGAAAGGTTTGAGTTAGAAGGCACCTTCAAAAATCATTTAGTGCAACCCCTCTGCCACGGGCAAGGGAATCTTTCACTAGATCAGGTTGCTCATGTTGGCTCGTGCTTGTTATGGAGATGTTGATTAATGTAACACATGAGGTATGTATACACATGCCCTTCCCTGACCAGAATAAGAAGGAAAAGCTGGATAAAATACTGAATAAATAAAAATTTATCAGCAATATTGGCTACTCCTCTTGTTCTAGTCTGTACTTTGGACATAAATAGTCTCTACACTTAAACAAAGCTCTTAGAGGTAAGAGGGAACTTTCCTCCCTCTAGCAATTAAAAGACAACCGCTGGTCCAGTAGATTTAGTGATATGAGTCATAACTTTAACTCAGGCAGTTTTGTGGCCAGCCTGGATATGCAGATGGCCTTGGCATATGATCGTGAAAGTGATGTAAATCATTTCTCATTGAATCGTAGCATCCCAAGCTGTTGCCATTTAATTGTTCAGTTTATACAAAAGTGAATGCCAGTAGAATAATTTGAAGTGCTGGCATGATCATTCTGTGAGGTGCTGCTTGTTTATCGGCTGCAGATTGTTTCAGCAGTTAACTTCTGCCCCAGAAGGTCATGCACTGTTTCACCACCTCATTTGACATGTTCCTGTCAGTTTTGGTGTCTTCACAGTTTTTTGGTTTGTACAATTCTCTTTTATCTCTCTGATCCAGGGCCAATAAAATGTTTTAACTTCCTGGTTCATACTGAAATAGTGTTTATTTTACTTAATGTACGTCTCTGTGCTCTTCTAGTGTGAGGGCAAAATAATTTCCTAACACTCTACCCAATACGTTAAGGCAGGTTTGAAAATTTCTATGTCTATAAGCTGGGAGTTGTCCTATGAAGTGGTAAGAAAAAATATTGTAATATCTTCTTGCCATAGCAAAGGTGAGATAAATAGGTTTGTGCAGACAGGTGAGTCTTCATATTTTCTACTATAAGCTAAAAAACTTACCTTTTCTAGAAACATATGGTTTTCTGGATGGTTTTCTTCTTTTATTCTTATCTTCCATTTTTCCAGTTGCACTTTCTCTCTTAGAGTAGAATATTCTTTTTAGATTGAGAAGTCCATATTTTTCTGTGTGTTTGCACCATGCATGTTTTACATATTTTAGATTTAATCCAACTACACTATAAAATATGTCTTTGTATTCAGTGACACTTCACTGTAAGTCACACAACTGGATCCATAAGGAATATGCTGGCTAACATGCCTTTAGTGTGCAGCTGACATAAAAGTATATGATGCAATTAATTAGGAACATATTGGAAATATCTTTGTGACTGGTGGATTTAAATGGCAATGAAAAGATTAGCTCCTTGGTCAAGCATCTTAACTTAATGACAAGTGTTGCAATGGGACAGCGCTGAATTCTTCAAAAAGCATGCAGCAGGGCTAGAGTAATGCTTTAGATGCATTTAAAAAATACAGTGGATGGACTGCAGGAAGGTAAGGCCTGAAAGAAACAGAACACAAGGAAATCCAAGTAAAATTGAAGAGCTGTATTAGCTTTTCCACTTGATTCCTACTGCCAGAGGAATTGGCAGCACTAATGCTAGTATAGTTCTGATAGCATAGTTCGTAATTGGTTGAATTTTAGCAACTGAATTAAAGTCATTATTCTGTTTATAGCAGTGACAGAAAAACATTAATGAACAGAATATTACAGCAGTACTTTGGATTTGTCATCTTATATTTCCTGTCATCTTATATTTCCTCTCACAGTTCTGTCATCCCATTTCGTCTATTTGTATATATCTTTTATTTCCAGGCCTTCATGGGCCTCTAGCTGTGCTCATCCTACTGGTACCTAAAAGAATCCTGGCTTTAACTGAGGAGATGGGAATTCGGTTGTAATGGAATTAATGAATTTCAGATTAAAGATGCTTAATTAGAGAAACTCAGAGTTAGTAGACAAAAAACTTGTGGACAGATGAGGAAGTGGATAAACAGCAAACTGCAGTGAGAAGTACCAAGGCACTAAGTGCTAGGGGTAAAACTCACAAAAGAGTAAAAAGCTGTTTAATGTCTTTAAAGATTGGCAGAGCTCACGCATATTTTTATATGGCTGGGAATACAGGAGGAATATCCCTAAGCATTAGAGCTCTGAAATTTTGCGGACTGTCTTGCAGTCCAACTACATCTAGAATGGAGCTTGTAAAGTTTATGAAGAGGATTTTGTGATGTGATTGTGGTATTAAATAAGTGATTCTGAATAGACTTATATTCTCATAACTTCCTATCCCTACAATAGTGATAAACATACCTTGGGGTTCTTGTTCAATTGCGTATTTCTTCTTAAGAGACAAGACCCTAGTATGAAGAAAAGTAAGGAAAGAAATAGAACCAAAATTTGGAACAGAACTTCTTTCTCCATGAGAAATCCAGATTGGAATGTTGGACAATGTCAGCAGTAACAGGGTTCTGGCTGCAAAGCAGTCAATTTATTGACTCATTAACAGTTCATAAAATTTAGCGCATTCCTCTGTTTCTTGTCACTGGTAAACATATGCTCTGAATTTATAGTGGGATCTGCAGTACCATTCCATAAATATTAAAAATAGTTTTGTGATCATTACAATGAATGTGTTTCAAACCACAGTGGAATTCTGATCTTAAATAAAAGAACTGCAAATTGGGGCAGACAAATTCACATGATTCATGACCTCACTGAACTCACTGAAACAATCCAGCAACTCAATGAAAGCCTTCAAGAACACTTTTTTCTCCCAGAATCTAAAAGCAATTTCTGATCATAAACATAATTCTAGAGGTGTGGATGAAATATTCTGTTTCTCAGTATAGTGTATCACAAATGGAAGCAGTGAAAAGGCATTCCCAGGATACTGAGAAACAAATGTGATGATTATAGATCTTTTCAGTACAAAATAGTTAAGACATAAGCACCATTTTATCTAGTATTAAATAGGCTCTGGTATATCTGTTACTGCCAGATTCCTCTAATTTTACTCATGTTGAAACGTGGTATTTAGTTTGAGTATGGGAATTAGACTTTGACACACGAGTTTTTAAAGTCTGTCGTAAGTACATATTGACAAGGAAGTGAATTGATGGACCGAACTAATTACTGTGATATTTCTGTTAGTTTTTATAAATGTAGTGAAATATATGAAAACAGTTCACCAATAAACACAAGAAGCAAATAAATTCAATAATGTGAGCTCTTACTTTCTCATTTCATCAGAAATGTGGTTTGGAAATTGTTGACCACAGAAAGAGAATATCCTTCTTCCTCCTCTTCTTGTGAACTTGTCTTGATGACTCCTTTTCCAACACTCTTTGGCTGGTAGTGTCTTCAACAATTTTTAGAATAGCATCAAATGTAGCTGACAGTAGACCTCTATATATAAAAATTTATGTTATGTCTCAGTTGAAAGCATTTATTTTGGCTGTCCAGTTTAAATTTGATTTGACTTGATGCAGTTAAAAAGGAATAAAAAGTCATTTTATTTGCAGACATGACACTTGTCATGGTATAACCTCATCCAGAAACTAAGTACCTCACAGCCCTTCACCCACCCCCTGACCCCCACCAACAGTGGAATGGGGAGGAGAATCAGAAACAAAATTAAACCTTGAGTTTAGGGTTGAGATAAGAACAGTTTAATAATTGAAATAATAACAATAACAATAAACCAAATAAATTTGTAGTGAGAAGGGAGGAAAACAAAAAGAGAGGAATAAAACAAAAGACAGATAACTGATGTATAATGCAACTGCTCTTATGTTATGTGTAAAGTAGTGGACAATTAACTACAAATACTTGCATTTGTAGAACCCTGTGTTTTTGATAGGGAGAGATTCTACCTCATTGACTGCATATGATATGAGATACTACAATTTTTGTTGCCATTCAGTGAGTAACTTTATATGAATGAACATGCTTTTTTCCTAAGAAATCCACCTAAGGTATACAAGCAACAAAACTGTCCCCAAAAAGATTACAAAAAAACAGCGTAAGTTTTCCAGTCTGGAGTAAAGGGGGAGCTGTCTGTGTAAACATGCAACTTCCATTTTATCCTTCAGCATCTCCATTCAGAGAGCTCTGCTACAGGCTTGGGATAACTGTGACCAAATGCAACCAATGAGAGGCAAGATCACAGTGGCTGAGATTTGTTCCACAGCAGACCTGCTGCTTTCACTTGGACTTTTCATGAGATACAGCAGGATACAAATGTGAGATTGTACATATTTGCAATCAAGATATATTCTAAGCAGCTGGTGTATCTATTTAAAACTTCCTGTGTGAAGTGGAATAACACAGTTCAAATTTCCTTTCAGCTAATGGGACTCTTCCATAAACTCAAGGACTGAAGCCCAAATAACATTGTCTATTCTGATTTCCTGTAACGAACCAGATATTATTAATCCTTCAATAAACTCTATAGTCAATTTCTATTTTTTTTTTTTTTTTTCTGATCTGATGAGATGTCCCATAGAAGAACATTCAATCTCAGTTCTAAATAGTGGGGAATAACATAGACTTTTGGGTAACTGCTGAGTGTTTGGGACTGACTTTTTAACAAATGGAGTAGAAGCCTACCACGACAACTTTTCCTCAGCTCTTATGAGCAAAGATTTATAAGTGAATACTAATATTTACGTCTATATTAGAGTCTTTATATTCAAGTTTTCTAAATTATTACCTGAAAACACTATTTGGCAAGTCTCCACTGAATCATTAGCAGAAGCTAAAGCCTGATGCAGAACTCAACTGTCTGACACAAGATGAAACAGTGCTCTCATCTTTCCTTCTGTATCTTTACAAGCATCCATGATCTGTATGAGTGATCATGCCACTAATGTGTGATTCTCAGGCCACGTATAGAAAAAAAAATCCCAACTCCTCTGTAATTTCCTCCTTCTTCAATGCTGTCATTTGCCAGTTTAACTGGGTTTTTTTTAAATACAAGAATTGATCACATGGGCCACCTAAAGCATTATATATGTGAAGTATTCTGTTATTAGGTGCTACATAATGAAAAATTATATAACAAGATAATTAAAATGAAAATGGTCTAACATAATTGGACATTTTTAATGTAAAAACATTTTTTATTGCTTAATTTGTTTGGTTACAGTACAGTAGTACTGATAGTATGGCTTCGACAAAGACCTGAAATGATCAAAAGTATTAGCATATCTTGATAGTGAAAGAAATCTCATTAAAATCTAATAATTGGCATGGAACCCAACAAGTTCAGTAAGAGGGAGGGCGTTAAAAAGCACAGGTGCAGAGTAAGTCTTGGCAAAGCTGTTGGTACAGGTCAACAACAGGCAGATATACACACCAGGCATGTAATAGTGCCCAACAAATTAAATCCAGGCTATTCACCAGATCCTTCATATACACTGCCACATATCAGCAATAGCTCCTCTTCTGAAAGTGTATTGCACAGGACAGATTGTAATAGCAAACAATTGCCTGAATCCTTGCCTTGGTATCATGTAACAAATAATAACTATTGTTATTGTATGGTAGTATTGTTCTGTTCATCCAAACACGCTGCCTGAAAAGCCACTGAGCATGTAGCTGACATCTCTTTCGTTTTCCTCTCACTTTACTTCTTCATCTCAGCTCTCAGCTTCCAGCCTTGCATATGTGTGTTATTACCCAAAAACTATAGCTCTTTTATTTCAAAAAGCTGTATGGAGTTTGGAGATAAAACAAAAACTATTTTTGAAATCAGAAATCAATCTAATTAAAGCAATCTTATGTATTTGCTTTGACTTTTCTTTTTTAATACTGTGAGAAAAATGGAAAGATATCCTTTCTGTGTTTTGGATATTTTTAACACCATCTTGACACCATACATTGTGCAACCAAGTGTATCAAGTGGTCTGTACCTACTATTGTTTTCTAAATAAGTAAGTAAATAGCTTATTATGCATCAGATGTAAACTGTTTTGACTTGTCATGCTGCACTTAGCAGCTTTATAATACATACGACTGTCATTCATAGCAGTAATACTGAAAACTCAGCTTTTATTGAAATATATGTATAAATGCACAGCTGAAATAGTAACAATAGAAAAAGTTGATAAGATAATCTAGTTAAAACTAGAACGTAATTGTAGTTTCTATTCTCTCAGCAGATGTCTAAGACTAACTTCTTTAAGGTTCTCTTTTTCAATTTTAGATGGATAGATAGTCATATGCCACACCAGTTCTGGGAATTCATTAAAGAAGCAGGACTGACCCTCTGATATTCCCCATGGAGGCAAGAGACTGCTCTGCAGCCAGGAATTGCCAGTGTTCAGGGTCACACTCTGTACTCCCGTTACAGTGGGTAAACCTGCAATAGGAGGTCTGTGGCACTTCTGAAAATATGCCAGTAAACTAATCCAAACAAATTCCACAACACAGACCATTCCTATTTGCTGTTTGTATCCCACATAATTTTTCAAGTGGTCAACAAACCTCTTATCTCCCACAACAGGTTACACGCATTGCCAACAAAGAATTACCTGTTACCTCCACTGTAACAGGCACTACAAACTCAGCCTTTATACAGGAGCATGAGCTCAGATTTCCTCAGTTTCTTTTTTTTTTGTGTGTGATTTGTGCAGTGAAAAGGACTGCCTGTTCATTCAGCTCACAAGACTTCTAAGGAAACATGTTCTATCCATCAAAACCTGGAAAAATGCCTTGTGGGAGA
>QWTY01038560.1:0-13064 GCA_008033365.1 Pseudorectes ferrugineus
CAACCAACCAACCAACTAAAAAACCCCCAAAAACCCAACAAAACCAAACCAAACATAAAAAACTCAGTTGTTGATCAAAAGGTGAAAAAGGAAAACTTTTAAGAAGGATAGCAAAATACTAAGCATCAGTGAAAATACAGGGACAAAAATACTCCTTTTGGATTCCCACTCATCCAGGGCAATGTAGTTCCCTCACACCCTGTTATATCATGCTGATAACTTTTTCTTTTTCTCTGTTTAAGAAGTGCCTCTCTTGTAGTAATTTTCCCCTCCCTAATTTCAAATCAGAAATGCTTCTAGCTGTATGGAATATGTTAGAGCTACAAGCTTCTCTTTTATCAGCTGACTGTATCATAGCCTGGAACTTAGGAAACTACTCTTAAGATAATAAGAGACTAAGAGAATATGCTGCTTGCTCTGACTCAGACTGAGTGTTCTGGTAATGTGACCTCTTATCTTGGAAGCATTCAAAGAGAAAATGAGATAGCAGATTTCAGTACCATAAGCCTCTGGTAAAAATGAGACCTTTTTCTTGAGACAAGAGGGCTTGAGGACATAGTATCAAGATACTTTCTGTTAGAACTAGGGTTGGAGAAAAATGAAACCGAGTATCATGCAGAGACAGGAATCAGAGTGCACCAGCACACAAGCCAATCTCTTGCTCACAGCCTTATCTGACTCACGCTAATCACTTGGCCACCCGGCTGTCTTGGAGCTGTGCAGCAGAAGAGCACAATTCCATACTGCTGGCTGCAGAGGGACAGCTGAACACTGTGTGCCCATTAGAGTGGAGGCAGAACTGACTGCTTATCCAAAAGAGAGGAAAGAACCCCTAGAATCTAGCAGTCATATTTCTGTATGTAGGCACTAATATCTATGACCCAGTCTGGACATCTGGTTCTGCAAATGTATGTTATGATGAATTAGGTTTAAGTACTGATTACAGTGAAATAATTGCTATCAGGGAAAACTGATGTGTATAGGAGAGATCAGGCCATAATTTCTTGTTTTGTTGCAGAATCAAGATGGGAAATCTATAACATATCTACAGATAATATAGAAAAATATATATGGAAACTACAAATTTCTTTTTTTAAGTTTACCTTAAGGTAAACTTCTCTGGTGATGTATAAAACACAGTAGAATCTATGAATTGTTATGGAATATTGTGGACTTGACTCTATTCTGGACATAATTAAACTGTGTAATAAAATTATGAGCTTTTTTTAAAAAAAAAATTGTAACCCTTATTAAAATTATACTGTAAATTAAGACTAGAGGCCAGAATAAAAGTTGGAGTTAAGAGACAAGGTCTTGGCTGGTGCCAAGGAGTCTGTCTGTGCCTTGGTTCCTCAGGAAACAAGCTCATGGAGTTGTTGAGTGTCTGTCCATTCATCTGTGGAGTGATCATCAGCAGAAGAAAATGAATCTTGAAATATGAAGATCTTGTGAGTGTCTTGAAAATTAGTTTTTTACAAAGCAATACTGAAGCTTCTTACCCCTACCCTTCCCACCTCATAGCAGGCCATGCATAGTACATGCATAGTTTGGAAACAGGCATAAAATTGTCACTCTCTAACTCAGTAATTAGGGAGCATGACAAGTAACTGGCATTACTCAAGGAATGAGAAAGAGAAAAGATGCCAATTTAAAGAATGAGAGAGGGAACCAAACTGAGGATTGTATGGAACTGTCTTAATGAACTTAATGGAATTATAACAGCAGTAATGTAGAAGTCTGTAGGAAGCAGGCTTTGTTGGTTCTAATTAAGAAACAACTTCTCTGAAAAATATTTTGTTGCATGATATTGTTTCCAATAGTAGGCTGTAACATACGGTACTAATTTTACCAACAAGTACTGTGAGATGACACGCTACTTGCTTGAACTTCGCATTTTGTAAATGCACCCTGAAATGTTCCTTGCACCATACTTGGGGGCAGAGACAGAAAGTAAAGGAGAGAGATATTGTCCTTCAGGAATTTTGATATCTGGATAATTACACTAATTCTTAATGTATGGAGTTAAACATAAAGGTAATTTGGGATATCCTACACATGCAAGAATCAAAATGGATTATTTGATTCTGGATTGCACGATGCGTAACTAGCTCACTGTGAATGGTGAAAAAATTAAATACCATACCTGCATCAATTTTCTGTCCTTGAAAATTATATAAAACACAATACATATATTCTGTGAACGCTGATAATTTTATCTGAAGTGGTCTTTTTATTTGCACTGAAATATGCGTTGTACAGAGACCATGCAAGTAAGTGTTATTTTGTTATGTGTTAAAAATGCTTTTAGGAAGTGTTGTTGATAACTATTGTTATATGAAACACTAACAATCAGTTTTATTGTGTTTATTTTTTGATGTAGAGGGTTAGATTCTTGGTCTTATAGTGTAATACGACTTTTGAAAACATGCATTTAAGGCAGATCTGTGTTTTGACCTTTTTGTGACAGTCTGTCTCAGAACAAGGATCTATGCTTGGTGAAAACAATCATAAAAAATTAAATGATGAAGCTTTAGCCTACTTTGGATTTGGATCTGGTGTCAAACATAAAGTGCTGGTGTCATTTGGGTCAAATAATATTTCTCTGTCTTTATCTTATCCAGATGGAGTTGTCTAGAGCTTTATGTTTTCAAGTTTGCCATTAAGAGTCTATTACTGTGAATAGAATTTATGGCATTTTCATATTACTATAAGCTATTACTGCTTAGAATAGCTGTGAAAATATTGCATATATTCCTAATTTTTTTGAATATGTTACCCTTTTCTATCAGTTAAATATCTGATCTTGATTCCCTCTTCTCTATTCCTCTTCTGTCTTTAATAATACAATCTGTGAAAGAATATATCAGAAAGGAAATTGCTCTTGCAGAAGACTCTAATAAACATATCAGCTGCATTATATGGAAACTGTGTTTATCTGGAGCTGAAACAAAATATTGGCATAAGAGAAAATCTGAACACATCTTCAGTGTCTTCCATTTTCATCTTTGGTAGGAAAAAGCATTTCATATTGTTGTTTAAACATTTTTGTATCAAAATAAAAAAGAAATCTATCAGCATTTCCTGTTAGAAAAGTGTTGGTTGATGGAAGTTTTTGAGAGACCTGTTCTCTATATACATAAATTTAGGACATTTGTACTTTGAATATTATTGGCCATGAATTGTAATAGGTCAAAAGAACATCATACCATTTTTAAACTTAATTATTTCCAAGCATATTAAACTGTTCTTTTAAAAACGTGTGAAATGAGAGGAGTGTCTTACTTCAGTGCTATTATATTTTCTATGACTCTTTTCCCTTTAAGTAACTTTTTTCAAAAGCTACATTTTAAAAGATTCATGCTGGGACATTATTCCTATGAAATGCCACCTACTTACTATTTTCTGACTGCGTGACAGGTGAAGCCTGCTGAAAAAGTGACCTTCGGCAGGCGACAGAGTGCAGGGAAAAAAATAACCAACCACTATCACATACATAGTGACACAATACATACAATATCACAACTTTCTCATCCTAGAGAAAGAAAAGCTGGTGAAGTAAAGTCTGAGGAGAGACAGTAGAAGATGACAAATGAGGTAAAGTCTGACAGGCTTTCAAAAACAGGTTTCAGAAGTAGGCAAGATTAAAAATAAAACAATACATAACAAAAACCCAGCACATAACAAAGCATCTAATCTCTGAAATCAGAATCTGATCAAAAATCAGGGATAGTAAAATGGATCACAGGCTGTAGTAAATAAATTAATCCAGGACTACTGGTCTCCTGGGATTGTCTTTTGGTGCATAGTGTGGTTTTTTTTAATTAGACAGACTTAATGCTGTTCCTACTCTAATATTTTCATTAAGAAAATACCACATTAACTAAGGAAAGGTATGAACAGCCTTTTGCAAGATTTTGTTTTTGCTTGATTACCTTCTGTTAACCACATGCATTCAGTCTCTTACCACTCTGACAGGAAACTATTCTGGTTCATATGGAATTATTAGGTATGGATGCATTTTCTATTTTCATCTGTAGTTCACATATGCTTCAGGTTTTTAAGTGTCTTTGTCATTAGACCTATTCAGAAAAAAAATGAATATTATACTAACCTGTGAGGTTTCAAAATGTGTTTCTTTAATCCTTTGAAATGAAATAAAAACTTCCTAAATAATTTTCAACATACTATGTCAGAAGCTTTCACTGAAAATGGTAAATTTTGGGGCTTCTTCCTCCTTGTCCTCTCACTTCTTTCTGAAATTTTACAGAAATCTCCACCTTGGACTAAAGAAAACTTTGCAGTAAAAACACTGTTGAAATTGCAATAATTTTGTGGAATGATTCTGCTCTGATAAAGCACTCATCACTCTCATAAAAAGTGTTCCATCCTACCCTCATAGTCACAGAGTCAGCAATATAGTCGACAGTTCCCCTGTATACCTAAGTGCTCCTGACTTACCACACATTTTTCTCTAACCCTTGCTAGCAGTTTCCTGCCAAGTATTTGGATATCCTTTAATCCCAGTCCTCGTTTTTGTTGCTGAAGATGTCAGTATTCATGCAGAAGTTAGGTCAATCAAAAATCCATTGATGACTTATGCACCTTGTTGAAAATAAAATGGATATGAGTTCATTTTAAAAGTGTATTGGGTTTTGGATAAGGAACTCAGCTTAACTTAGAATCTTAGTTTTCTTGTGGATCTGAAGATGGACTCGTTGGTTGGGGTTTTTTTGTTTTTTTATTTCGTGCTGTGATATATTAATATGAGAACAGAATTTCGTTCCTTGACATGAGGTTATCCATCTGTAACACATCTACAAATGCAGTTTTATGGTCTTGTTTGTATGATCCTAGGACATGGGTTGTATATTCTGTTGCACTTTGTCAGACAGTATGTCTTTTATTGGTGCGTCCTCTCATTTTGAGCACTGAAATTCCTCCAAACCTATTTCTGCACCTGTATATTGTGACCTCAGAAATGTTATGATGTTTATGTTGTTTACCAAGCTGCACATGATGAACTTTACTGCCACTGATGTCTGTGGAGCACACATCATGCAATGTATTTACTCCCTTCATAAAAAATGGAAATTCCCCAGACTGGCTGTGATGTATGGTAAAAGCTTACAGAGTTAAGCCAGTATAGTACGCTTCTAGAAAAAGAAAAAATTCCTTATGACTTACTATAGAAATGACGTGTGATTCATTAAGTCCCTGCAGCACAAATCCAAGGTGTGAGAGTATTTGGAAAAGTATCACTCCATAATTGCCTTGTGTTTAGGTTTTTTTTCAGATATGTGTTTTCACCCTCTTTTGTAGTTATGATACTGTTCTAGAGATATCTTTGGTCTCACTGTAGTCAGTCTCATTTCTCATATTGTTACGAGCCGAGGAATGTAAGAAACTTTTTGAACTTTGAATGCAGGCATCTGCATTTTCCGGTAACGTGTTGATAACCTTTTTTCAAAAACTGTTCCCAGAAGATGTTGCTTTCCCCCTTCTCATATTCCCACACATACTCCTTTGCAGGCACAATGGAGGTGAATTTTATGAATTGTTCCCACCTATGGAAGGTGGTGAGATGCATGAAGTAATTTATTCTAGCTAAAATCAGAGATGTGAAATTCAGTCCACAATACCTTTACTTATTATTTAATTATGTCCTTTCTGTTGCATGATCAGCTCTCCTCTCCTCTTATTTACCTCCTGCTAGTCACTTAAAACTAACTGCCTGATTTTAATTGCTTCTGTTTTTACATTAAGCACGACCTTTATTTGTGTATTCTCTACTACCCCCCGTCATTGCTCCTAACTGAGAGTTGGAGCTGGTTCTTGGTGGTTTTCAAGGTGGTGGAATTGTCACTAGAGAATGTGTTTTGTACAATTCCTATGTTCTCCACACCTTTGCTTCTATCTGCAATTCCTTTACTCCAGGAAAAAAAAAAACCAAACACAGACGATGATTTTTCTCAGAAAGGAAAGTTGTGCACATAAGTAATAATCATGTGGCACATATTTCCCTTGAAAATAGCTCCAAAAATTTAAATGTTCCTTACGTTATGATAGTAATTCAATTATTTCATTAATATTTATGTATGTAGCTATTTTTACTTAAAAATTGATACTTAACATATATAAAAATTAAATTATTATAAATTTTGAAAAATGCTATTATTTTAATCTTGTCCATTAAATGATGCTTTTCTGACATTTGCTTATAGACAACAATAACACTAGCCACAAACTTAACATATGACATTGCAACTCTCTTAAGAAGAAAAAAAAAATGTGCAACTCTGTAGAAAAATACCAGTAATGAGAGCTCATTCAGGCTAGAAAAATACAGATATTATGATGTCAGCAATAATTCAGATAAGGGCCACATCAAAACCTCTGCTTGCTAAAACCAGCAGGCTTTGTAAAACAACCTGAAATATTTCACAAATTTGAAATGTAAAAAGGACACAAATAGGAGATTAAAATCTAATGTATACTGGGAAATAAAGAAAAATAGTTTGACAATGTAGTCCTTCCGCAAAAAAAACCCTCTAAAATTTAACAGCAACAAAATGAGTAAGAAGTAGCATTAAAGGCTAGAAAGCAGAATACAAAATAAAATACTAAAACTCACACTAGATTTTTATACAAGGAAACCCTGATTCACTGATTTTTCCATTTTGCAGCTGCTTTTACTTTCTTTCACTTCAATAGAAACACCTTTTTTTCTTTCATTTGCCTTTCAATATTTGCAAATTTATGTTAATAGTCTTTTAATACAGCTGTACTGTATGGGTTAGCTAGTTAATTGCCAGATTAACTATTATTCTATGGATAATTTCTGTTTCTTTGGAGTCAATACAATACTCTGTGCAGATATTGTTCATAAAAGCATTTAAAATGGTATAGTTATAGAAAGAGTTCTGCAGTATATTTTTGAAAATATTTTCATGCAAGTTAAGTAGAATGAGCTGAGTGCCAAGATGACAGACTGAACATAACAAAAATATTAACAACTGGAATAATCATGATTTCTTCCTCTATGTCATTAAGGAAGATCTATAACACTGGTTCCAATAGTGACCCCTGAGGGACCCACTTGTCGCTAATGTCCATTGGGACTCAGCCATTGACCACTACCCCTTGGATGCAACTGTCCAACTGTATTTTTATGCATCTAACAGTCCACTCATCAAATCCATCTTTGTCCAACTTAGAGAGAAGGATGCTGTGAAGTACCTTATCAAAGGCTTTACAAAAGTCCAGATAAATGACATCTGTAATACTTCTCTTGTCTATTGATGCAGTCACTCCATCATAGAAGGTTACTGGGTTGTTCAGGCAAGGCTTGCCCTTGGTGAAGCCATCCTGGCTATTTCTAATCACTTCTCTGTTCTCCAGGTGCCTTAACACAGCTTCTAGGATGATCTTTTCTATGATCTTCCCAGGCACAGAGGTGAGGCTGACAGATAAGTGGTTACCAGGATCCTACTTTCTACCCTTTTTTTAACATGGATTCAATGTTTCCCCTTTTTCCAGTCAGCTTGGACTTCACCTTACTGCCATGACTTTTCAAATATCGTGGACAATGTCTTGGCAATAACATCAGCCAATTCTCTCAGGACTCTGGGATGCACTGCATCAGGTCCCCTAGACTAATGTACATGAAGATTGCTCAGGTGGTCATGAACCTGATCTTTACTTACAGTGTGAAGGACTTTGTTCCCCAATCTCCATCCAACTATCCATCTTCTTGAGAGGTGTGGCAAGAGAGGTTGCCATTGAAAACTGAGGCAAAACCACTGTTGAGTAGCTCAGCCATCCCCTCATTCATTGCTACCAGTTTTATGGCATTGTTTATCAGGAGTGATACACTCTCTTCGACCTTCGTTTTCTGGTTAACATACCTGTAGAAGCCCTTCCTGTTATTTTTTTATCCCTTGCCAGATTCAGTTCCAGCTACCCTTTGGCCTTCCTTACCCCATCCTTATTCAACAGAACTTCATTTACATACTCTTCCCAGATTACCTGTCCTAGTTTCCACTGCCTGTGCCTTTCCTTCTTTCTCTTTAGTTTCACCTTCAGTTCCCTACTCAGCCATGTGTGCCTCTTGCCTTCCTTGCCCAGTTTCTTGCTCCTGGGAATCACTAGCTGTTGCGTTCTATGAAAGATTTCCTTAAAGATCTGCCAGCTCTGTTCTGCTCTCTTGTCCCTGAGGACAGTCTCGTAGGGAAACCCACTATTTACCTGAAGAGCTGGGAGTCTGCTTTCCTAAAGTTCAGGGGTCTAACTTTACTCCATACCTGACCTGTTTTCCTCAGGGCTGCGAACTCCACCAATACACGATCCCAGGTTGCCTCCAGTCTTGACGTTCACAATTAGGTTGCTTACATTGGTGACCATCAGATCCAGTAATTCATCCCTTCTGGTAGGGCTGTCTATTACTTAGCTCAAGAAGTTATCCTCCATGCATTCCAGGAGTCTCTTGGATTGCTTACAGCTTGTTGTGCTAATTTTCCAGCAAATGTCTGGGTGGCTGAAGTCCCCCAGCACGACAAGAGCCTGTGAGTGGATGTCTCCTGCAGATGAAGCTATACGTCTTCATCAATAGGCTACCCTTGGACATTAAACTATGCAAATCTGATGCTTTGTGTTCTAGACATTGTTGCTTATCAGCCAAAGCTTTCTGAGCTCAGTACAAGTAAGCATGCATTTTGTACCGAAATTTTGGATGTCATCATATTTGGTACTTGTAAAGATGTCTTATTTTGATTTTTTGACTTTCAGTTTGAAATAATATGGAGTCTCTCTTTTTCTAGAATCATAGAATAGTTTGGGTTTTCAGTCCATTTGAACCATAACTATAAATGTTGTGTTGAACAATTCTTTAATATTACCTTAGGAATAACATGACTATCTGGGGTTTGTTCTTGCAAAAGACAAATTAAAACAAACATTGGTAAATTAATATTAAAACTAGCTAAGGTTCTTCTCTAAAGCATAAAATTTGAAACAGTAAAACGTCAACCTCTGAGTATGTTTATCTCAACTAAGGTCATGGCTGGCATGATGAAACCATACCGATGAAAATGAAATTGGTACGGTAATACACATTAATCCGATAATAAGGTGTCTTCTCTGATTTTGTTCATGTGTTTCAAATTCATTCAGTAGAACTAACTATTCTGCAATCAAGTTTTGTGCATTAAAAAGCTTCATTTACATTTATCCTTTATCTGATTCTTCTGTATGTCTACACATTACACTATCCCATGTCACTAGAGCAGATATGTGCTAGAAAAATCAATCAACTTATGAAATCTTGGAACCTAATGCTAAATGTGGATTTTATAGATACATATAATAGGTTTTTTTCTAAAAAGGCAAATTTTATATTTTATAGATAAACCCTTGACTTTTATCATGGGGAAGGGCCTAGTTTCATAGTCAGCATTTGGTTTTCCTGATTTTTCATATCTATGAGTTTTGCAGATATATCCTAGGAAATTTTACATCAAATACTATTTTTATTACAGCAATCAGAATTGAAATAGTTATTGAAGAAAAGCCAACATATTTTCTGATGGCCGATGTAGAGGACTGTGTCTCAGGATTCTGCTCCAGCCTGGAAGAATAATTCGTAGAATTTATATGTTCCAATCCCTAGCTGAGTGCCAGAATCATCTGCTTATTTCTCTTGTTGCTTTCATATTAAAAGAAAAAGAATTTGAAATTTATTTCCCATTGGGAGTTTACATCATAACTATAGATAATACTTAAAAAAACCCCCAGCACAACCTCATAGAAAACCTTTGTTTTCTATCCTTTACCACTGAATTTTTTGAAATGTTCTTCTGCTACAATATGTGGTTAAATTTTGAATTAGTGGATATTTAGCATGGGATTTCTTTTTGGATATAAGGGAGTTGCTTAAGGTATGCCTCTAGTCTCTGGGTGATGAAGAAAGGCTGTCATCACAAAAAGCAATTAATCTCATTTTTCTTAGACATTTACTTTAACCGAAAGAATAGGCAAGCTTACAGGCACACCACCTTTCTTCAGCTGACATACATATTCATTATGAGCAATTTCATTTGTAGATTGGAGTACAGTAGTATTTTATGCCAAAGCCATGTTACAAGGCTTAGTTAATTAATTAATTATTACAAAGCACTTTGAGAACCCTAGAGAGAAGACATTATAAAAGTATGTGATGTTATTTTAATAATTTTCCATTTAGCTGAGTGGAATGAATTACCTTAGAGCCCTCAGGGTTCTGGGCCTGATTAAGGACTGTTGACTACATTACAGAAAGTACAGTTTTCACTTCCCTTCTGCTTGGCAACCTCCCAGCTTCTAGCTGTCAGCTAGTAAAAAAGAGGACTCTGTAGATTTTTATATATGAGTTTTGAAATGCTAGAAAAAGGTTTTAGAAGAGCAGACATCAGCTAATTTCATCTAATCAGAATCCCTGGGAAGTTGCTATGGAGAGAAAAAGATGTTCGAGTTTTAATGAAAACAGAGAAAACTGGACCAAAACATTCTCTTGTGTGGAAAACCTTGAATTTCTGCAAGGGGTTCATGAAAACCAGAACAAAGTTAATGCAATGTATATTTTTTTCAAAAGAGCAAGAAAGGAAATTGTGACCAGTAAGCCTCACCTCTGTCCTTAGACAGATCTTGAAGTAATGGAATCAATCTGTTTCTTTAGATGTAAAAAAACAGGACAGAAATCAGGAGCAGTCAACATGAATTTTTCAAGGATGATGCTTATCCAGTCTTCTTGCCTTCTGCAAAGAAATTGCTGTCTTTATGGATGACAGGAGAGAGTTGACTGTGACACTCCTGGATGCTGGTAGGTCTTGTGACACCAACTCTCACTGTGCATTTTTAGTTGGGAGCTGAGGTTCCTGTTGGTGACTGTAATAGTATCAGGGGACACTGGAATCCATCTTTTCCATTATTTTTCTTGGTGATGTGGAAAATGACAGAGAGCACCCATAGTAAATTTGCAGAAATAATGAAGTAAAATGACTAACTGACACACTGAAAGAATGATCTGCAGTTCTGAGGGACCCTGATAAGCTTGATTAAGCAAGCATTAAACTTAGGAAGCCTTTCAAGAACAAAACTGGATGCTGTACTGGAGCCCAAGTTTCAAACCACGCACTGGACTTCCTTTAGGAGAAACTCAGCAAAGTTGTTTTCCAGCTTTATTCTGTGCTAATAAGGTTGTATCTGGGACACTTGTGTCCGTTTCTAGAGGAGCATTAAAAACTGGAGTGAATACAATAGACTGATACTGTGCTGGCAAGCGGCCTTGAGCAGGGCATCTACAAGGAGGCCTTATTTCTTTTGAATAAGAGGCGCTAAGTGGTGGTTTAAGAGCAGTATGCAACTGCCTGAATGGCACTTAAGGAGCTACATCTTTTCTGGGATAAACTTTTGATAGTGGTAGAAGATAAAATAAGGGGCAATATGTCATTGCCTTTTAATAAACTCTTTCACTGTGAGATACTGGTGAACATCCAATCTACAGGATCAAACCAGAGCTGATCTAAAGTAATCATCTTAAAACGTACATAGTGTAGGTGTTGTGCCTCCAGTGCCAACTCTTTGTCTCTGCATATTCACTCTTATCAAATGTATTTTGCTAATATAGGTGAAGTCCAAATCGGGTTTAGTGTAACTAGATGTCATCTTACCATCCTTATCACAACTTCTGCATTGCTATGCCACTGTAGGCTCTTTTAGAGCCGAATATCCAACACTTTGCTCAGGACAGAATTAACTCAGGAGAGGGAATGAAGAACCAGAAGCACGAGACTGCAGCATGGGTGGTTAGATGCACAGCTCTGTCCACCTCCAAGATCTACACAAGATAATACCAAAATCCTGTCCTCTTCCCACTCCTGTGTTTCTGTGTTTTCCTAAAAAAAAGTTTCTACTCCAAGGAAAATTCCTCACCTGTGTCAACGAGTTGTAATCTTTGTAGGCAGGGATGTCCCTCTGGGAGTCGGACTGAAAAGCTAAATCTGTTTTCCTTGTTTTTCTGTTGCTGATCAGTGAGCTGTTAGGTTTCAATATCCTTCTGACAGGTCTGACTCTGCATGAACTGAAATGGATCCTAGATGATTGATTTCAGAGAAAAGGCCCCAAGTGTTTTATTTAGATATGGCCCATTGCTTCTTTTGCTAAAACTGCAGTTTGAAAAGCATCTAAACCCACGGTTCTAAGATTTTTAAAAGCTCTTACATGAATCAATGCCAAGTAAATTCAGAAAATGCAGCAAACAGCTATGGAAAAAAAAAAAATAATTAAGAAAAGGGAACACTTCAGAGTCTCCTTCAGAGACACTCATTCCTTATGCTGAATGCCATAAGAAATAACAAATTAAAAAAAAGTTATGATGTGATGAAAAATTGGAAAGTATCATTATGAAACCATGCAATGTTATCTCATTAAATGGTCAGGGAAGTAAAAATGTCCAGTTAAAAATTCCCAGACCAAACCTGCAATGAGGGGTTTCATAATACAAAAAGAAACCTAAAAACCCCATCAATACTTCTCCCTTTCTAATTGAGTTATATATTATTTGCTCGGTATATACGAGCAAAACCTGTTCTGTATTTTGGATTTGTCAATTCACAAGTCAAAATAAACATTAGTATAGTATACAGAATACAGAATACAAGAACTCAGAATTTCTTCAAAACTATTTGTATCCAGAAATTGATATGATATATGATGATATGATATAATGACATACACATTTTTGCTCAGACTAATATGGACTCTTGACCTGGTTTTCTGAATTTTTTACTGTTTTGTTTAGTATTTTTTCTATATGGGAATACATTATAATTTTTTATCAGAATTACCAATACACACGTACTATCTAAAGAATATAATCAACTTATTTTAAAAAATTCATTAACCTATTTTTTTTTTTGTGAATTTTATGAGTACACATAGACATTAAAATGTCCACATATAGTATGGTATATATAGAAAAGTTTTAAGTAATACATATACTATTTTATATAGTATATGTATTACTTAAAACT
>QWTY01038563.1:0-13706 GCA_008033365.1 Pseudorectes ferrugineus
TAAGTTTGGTCCATTTGCATATTGGGGTTAATTCTCCAATTACAATTTCAGGTAATGAAGTCATTACCCCAAGTTTGTTCCCCCCCTTTAGAGGCTTTGTTTAAATATTTCTCGGCCTGAGACTAAGGTGTCCTTGAAGTCCAGGCCTAGAGAGGATTTGTTTTGTCTGACCAGAATGGGAGAACAGTAGCTAACAGGCTATATGGAGTCTTAGACTTACACACTAAAGCATTACAGGTTATGAAAAATATAAAAGCTAAAATCCTAAGGCATCAAAGCCATTAAATGGCATCAGCTCCAGCATCAATTCCTGAGCTGGGCTTTGGGCATAATTCTGGGATCTGAAGACTGGTCTTCCACTATTATTAATGGATATCTTGGACACAACAGACTACAAAACACAGCTTTCTAGTAATGTTAAGGGTAGGGAGTAGAATAATTCATCGGAAGCTGGCAAGCTTCCCTAAAACTTGTTATTTAGCTGGCTGTTAAAATATTGGCTCTTTTGTCACACACTTCAATTAATTTTTTCATACTAAATGCTTTCTATTTGTTTTATCTAGTTCTGAACTATTTTTGGCCATGTTTCTGCTCCTTCTGTATCCTCTGCCTTTTTGGCGTAGCTTTTTCTCCTCAGCACTGTTCTTTTAAATAAAGAGCAGTCAGTAAAAAAAAAAAAATTCACAGAAAAATATACTTGACCATCTTTATCTCTCTCTTCTTGTAAACAGGAAATCTGTGTGGTTCGCTTTACCCCAGTAACTGAAGAGGATCAGATCTCCTATGCGTTATTGTTCGCCTATTTCAGCAGTAGAAAACGTTATGGTGTAGCGGCCAATAATATGAAGCAAGTGAAAGATTTGTACCTCATCCCTTTAGGTTCCTCAGATAAAGTCCCTCATCATCTTGTGCCTTTTGATGGGCCTGGTGAGTACAGCTTGGAATTTGGAACTTTATTATCATAACGCTACTTAAAGAAGTTGGCAACAGAAATATAAGAGGAAATAAAATTTTAAAATGCTAGCTATTTTGTTCAAATATGTAATGAGTTTTCCATAGTATTATTATATTAGTTTCCTTGAAAAGACATTAATTTCCCCTTGCTAGATTATTCTGATATTTCAAAGATGAAAAAATTAGTGTGTACAACCTTGTTTTATGTCTGCTACCCTCTTTCTCTAACACAGGTGGCTTTGTAGGTTTCAATGTCAGTAAACTCAGACACACAAGTGGACTATGGTAGAAGTCATGACTTCCAAATTTATACTCTCAGTTTAAAATAGTATTTTTCATTATTTGAAATGTACTAATCTTTTTTCTCAAGTATTCCAAAGTTCCTTGCAAAAAATTCATTGAAAGTTTAAAACATAGATGGGCAAGGAAGAAAAGGTCCGGAAATGGCTCTCAGTTGTTCTGCTTACACCTGAGTTATTTTGCATCAATTTATCTTGGTTATGAAAACTTGTGGATGATCTCTCTTTTTGAGATAGGCAGAGCCAAAATGAAGTGAGAATGAGCTACAACTCATAATTTTTTTGCAATTATACAGAACAAAATAAATAGTGAAGAGATAGGTAATAGTATGCCTGAAACACAGTGCATTCCCTGGAATGAGGGAAACATATCTGAAATTTGCTCTTGGTAAATCTTTGAGGAAGTATGTCTAACACAAATTGATGAGGAGACTTCGTGTTTGCAAGTGTTCTGTTTACTTTTTTTTTCCTATTATACTTCGCTACCAGTGTTACCATGTTGCAGCTGTGTTAGACTAACATGATGTTTAACTTCTGTGCTGTTTCTAATGAGATTAGATATCATATATAACTGCCTCATATTCTCTATTTGGAAGTTATAGTGTACCTGAAACAATTTTAATTTGCAGTGCTCAAAGTCATAATTTTAATATTGGAAATACATCTTTTTATTATTTTAAGTATTGTTAATGTTTAACATGACAAGCAGAACAATTTCAAATATCATAAGATTAATACTTTCAGTAGTACACTGTAAGTGTATGGGGGTGATTTTTGTTAAAATTATTACCTTAACCAAAATATAAAGAGATGATAAATTGCTGTTACAATTTTGTACAGGGATTGAAATACATCGACCAAATTTATTACTGGGACTGATAATTCGCCAGAAAATGAAGAGGCAGATTACTGCTGTTTCAAGTGTTACCAGTAGTTTTGCAGATGAAGCTGCTGAAAGTACCTTGAGTAGCTTGCCACCAGAGAAGAAAAGCAAGCCAAGCAAACCTGAAGTCTCTCATCATGATTTGGCACTAGAAGAAGAAGAGGAAAATAATTTTTTTAATTCCTTCACAACTGTGCTACACAAGCAGAGAAATAAACCACAGCAGTCTAATACCGACGATGCTCCAGCAGTTATTGAACCGTTGGTGGAAAGTACCAAACATGAACCACCAAAGCCTCTCAGGTTTCTTCCTGGAGTCCTGGTTGGATGGGAAAATCAGCCTTCTACTCTGGAGCTGGCAAATAAACCGTTGCCGGTGGATGATATTCTCCAAAGCCTGTTGGGTACCACAGGGCAGGTGTATGAGCACAGCAAGTCAGAAGCAGGTCCTAGTGAAGACATACCATTATTAAATGAACAGGCAACCTTGAAAGAAGAAACCATGGACGTTGCTGATGTAACTGCTGAAGTTAGTGAAGCAAAGACTGGTTTGGATGATCCTCAAGAATCCACTAATGCTGCTGTAACTGTGGATGCAGCAGCTGTAGGGACCTCAAGTTCTGCAAGAAGTGCTGGTTCTTTGATAGGGCTGAGTCTTAAGGGAAAACCTCCAGATGTCTCCACAGAAGCATTTTTAGCAAATTTGTCTGCTCAGTCACAGAATAAAGAAACTGAAGAAAGTAAAGAAAATGACCCAAAACGACAGTTACCGGAAAAGGATAGTGTTGCACAGGAAGTTAGAAGGAGCACAAATTCCAGCTTTTCTTCCTCATCAAATTCAGGAAAAAAACCCAATGAGAACAATGTTAATGTAGGCTCTGCTGAAGGTACCACTGCTAATACCTCTAAATCACCACCATTTATTAATCTTAAAAGAGACCCACGACAGGCAGCTGGACGAAGCCAGCAGACTAGTATTTCAGAAAACAAGGATGGAGATGTTAGCAGAAATGAAGACCGACAAAATGCTTCAGGAAATGATCAAGGAGAACCAGAGAATAAACAGCCTTCTGGAGAAGGGGGCTTAAACCTGTATCAAAGTGATGCACAAACCAATGAAACACAGTTCAGTTCAGCTGCAGCTAAGGCGGATAACACAGTTGCATCACAAGCAGAAGATACCAAACACTCACAGGAAGATGCACTGATGCAAAACATTGAAACAGTGAACTCATTTAGAAGAGGACCAGCCGCAAATTCATCTCATTTTGAAACTGAAAACTCTTCTCGTTCTGAGTTTATTTCCAAAGTCCCAAGCCCTATTGCAAGTGGCAGCTTCTCATCTGTTGGACCTCAGCAGCAGAATTTTCAGCATCCTAAATCTAATCCACCTGGATTTCAGTTTCAGGCTCCTGCACCTCATAACTTCCCTCCACAAAACAACCCTATGTTTGGATTTCCTCCTCATTTACCACCTCCGCTTCTTCCTCCTCCTGGCTTTGGTTTTCCTCAAAATCCAATGATGCCATGGCCACCAGTAGCTCATTTATCAGGTCAGCCACCACAGTATGCCGGACCCATTGCACAAGGGCTACCAGTGGCTCACAAACAATCAAGATTTTTGGGACCAGAAAATTTTTTTCAGAGTAAAGACAGTAGGAGACCAGAAAGACGCCACAGCGATCCTTGGGGCAGAGAAGAACAGCATTTGGAGAGAGGGTTCAGTAGAGGCAAAAATGATCGACAAAGACTTTACAGTGAAACCCATCACCAAAAAAAAGACAGACATGAAAAAGAGTGGAGCAATGAAAAATACTGGGAGCAAGATTCTGAAAGAAACAGGCGCAGAGACAGAAACCAGGAAAAAGAGAGAGAGCGGAAGAGTAGAGAGGAAGGACAGAGAGACAAAGAAAGAGTGCGATCTCCACACTCTGATAGAGCTGCTGATGGAAAAAGCCCCAGAGAGACTAGGAATCCAGAAAAAAAGACAGAGAAGCCTAAAAGTGATGAACAGGCTCATGAAAAAGATAAGGAGAGGGAGAAAAGCAAAGACAAGCATAGAGAACGAGAAAGTGAAAAGAACAGAGAGAGACATAGGGACCACAGTGACAGAACTAAAAGCAAAAGGTAAAAAGATGCAGGCAGTCTTTTAAAATCCTATTTCAATAAACTGTTAAAGTAATGTCGTAAAACTTTGTATAACAAAAGAAAAGAGCCTGCTAGGATTGTGCCATCTTTTTTATTCCGTGTTGGTGTTTTGCAGAAACAAGTCTGTGTTTTGGTACCACTCAATGTACCAATACTCATCCTTTTTTTCATTATACCAACTATCGCTAGAAGTAGGAGTTTAATATTTTTAAAAATTTTACATTGCTGTATATTCAAAATTTTAAAGATTTCTTTTATTAATATGCAATAAAGGCTTAGGAATTTTCTTAGCTGAGGAAGTTGGCATTAGTCAAGTCTGCAATATAGTTGCTGCCTTTGGTAATTTGTGCTCTCTTCTGTTTTAAGATGCTCTGATAATTTTAAAGGTGGTTTTCATACAATAACCTTGTTTTTAAATTGCACTGTTTTTAAAGACTGCAGCAAAGCCTCAGAATCCACACGTTACAACAAAACATAATATGCTCGGTGGTGTGAAGAGTTCAGGGTTTTTTTTTTAAATTATTCCATAGTACAATAAAAAACTCAAGTATATTTCATTATATTATATTTCAAGTGTTTCCTAAGCATCTGAAGCAGTTTGTGACCAGAAATTGGAAGGCTGAGCTGCTCGAATGTTACTGCTTTGAACTGCACTTGTTTTAATAAGAAAGCATTTCTAACCTAAATTCTTGAAAATGATTTGTAGTAGTAAATTCATTTCTCCCACCATTTTCCATGCTTCAAAAACTTGAATACCTAAGCTTGTACATTACTTTGTGTTTTGCTATCCTTTTTACTGTAAAATGTAAATATTTTAAGGGATATTTTGATTCTAAAATGATAAAACTTTCTCACATACTCTGTGTGTTTGATTTCATAGGTGTGAAACTGTAGGCTAAATGAATATAGAAGGCTGAGTCACAGAATGCCACATTTGTTGTACACTTCATGGCTCGGTTTGTTTTGAGTTTTGGAGAACAAAGAGGGGGGAGAAGGGCAGAAGTGTTTGTACCCTTGGGACTTCTGGTAACTTCGTATTTTGTGGACTACCATCCACCAATGCCAAACAACACGCAAACGTGAAAACAAATCACCTGCTCTTATACTTATTAAAATACACTGGGCATCTTGTTGAGTCTGTCAGAAACAACAAAAATATTCCACTGTATAAAGAAAAACTGAGGTTTATTGTTCCAGTTTTCAGCGTTTTGTTTTTCCTCTTTGAGTACACAACCTTACTATGCTGCTGACAGAGCATTTTGCACTTTGCTGGAGAAAAGCCTCTTCTTTCCAGAAAGGTCTTCCCAGTTTAACAACACCCTAATTGTTGGTTTTAATTATGAATATATTTTAAGGTAAATTTTTACTTGTATACCTTGCAAGTAGCTTCACAGTCAAATTGGCTAAAATTAAATATCTTGCACTCAATAAAGGAGGTGGTAGACTTTTATTAAGTGATGTTTCTTAGGCTCATAGTTGAGAAGACTAATTAAAAAAAATCCTTAGTAACTAAAAGAAATATTCAAACATCTTTAAAATAAAATTAATCTTTTCCAAATTAATTCCATGGTCTGTATAGCAGTAGAGCCATTGACTATATCTGGTAGTATTATACATGTGTTTTGTTGTTTAAATATTTACACCAGAGTTTTGTAGGCACAGAAGTGCACCAAAGCATTGTTCTCATTTTTGTAGTAAGTTTTAAATTGACAGCTCTGCATGTGAAGATTTTCTTTTGATCCATTCAAAAGTAGTCTACTCCAAGTCCACTGCTGATCTGCCTCACATGTGCATCCATCTCTGCTTTGAAAATAAACTGGAAGCAGTGAAAATCGCAACTGCCTGTATGGAAGGGATGGGAATGCTTTCTGCCAGAACTACCAGAAATAATTTGTTTAAAAGAATATGTAAACATTTTTCAAGTTTGCTGAGTGCTTTGCTACCTGCCTTGTGTATGTAAAACGTGAAGAGAGCCACAGTAAAACAGCTCTTGAGGGAGAGTTTTGTTAAGTGTTTAAATTAACAAACAGCAACAGTCTCCAGGATTTGTTCCTAGGATGTGAGTTAGTGTAATGGGAATAAATCCTGCTACTACAGGAATAAAGGATTTTACTTCTCCATTGCCTTCAGTCACTCTCCTTCCAACATTTGTGTTAGCTGGAAGTGCTCCGATTGCTTGTTCCTTGTTTTACACTGAATCACTGCTCAGATCACAGAAGGCAGTCTGGACTGCTGAGGAACTGGCAGTACACCAGAAGCCCCAGAGAGAACAGGATAAACCTTAAATATGCTCCCTTCTCCAGCATCACACAGCCATAAAAGGCCCTACTTAGAGAAACTGGAAGAGAAGAATCTGGGGACAGCTCAAATGCCAGGTGGGCTTCATGATCTGCTTTTTGGGAGGAGATGGAGAAGCTCTGTTGCATCGGGCTTGATCACTTGAGGGCTCAGAGCAGCTGAAGAAGAGAGAATGAACCTCACAAAGATGTTTGCAGGTGCATAGTAAAACATCTTGGGGTAGCTCCCATGCACTTTAGTTATCTTTAGGTCACCTGTAACTGACTTGACAGTGCTTTCATTGCTACACGCTAAGTATGGTGATGTGGAAGCAAAGGTGTGTCACCTAGTTCTAGGTGCTTATGGCCTTTGCTCCATAACACACACCCCATCCTCACTTCCCTCTCCACCCTAAAATATTTACTTGTTCTGACAGGTACATGCTGAAGACTTGCATTCAGAGAATTTCCATGCAAGGAGGTGATGGTTTGTTATGTGCTTTTGAGCAATAGTAAAGTGAAAAAGGAAAAGATAGGAATCAATCACTATTATTTTTATTTAATAATTTTACTTTTATACTAAGCAAGCAGTCAAATGAGAAATGTAGATGCCATCATACATCATTGGTGTAAGCACATTCAAATAGAACTTGAATTTTTTTATTATTGCTTCCTAAAGCAGAATATAACACAGCTTTTTGAGAAAGAATTGAATTTTTGTATTTATATATGAACAGCTCTATTTACTTTTGAGATTATAAATTAATGAAAAATATATTCGCAGAAATTTGGTTTACTGTGACCAAAACCTCTGTCTCAAAATTTTGAAATGTCATTTAGGGGCATATAAACCAGAAAAGTATAGGTAAAGCAAAACAGTTCTTGGACTTTTTAATTTTTAAGCTCTTAAGAATAAAAGTTACTTGTAGGCAGACTGCCACATTCCCACATTCCAGTTGTAAATCGTTAAAGCCAAAAAGTTTCAATAGGGGAGACCTCTGCTGGAGAAAACCAGGAGGCCTGTTTTCTCTCTCTAAAATTAAATACGTTTTTTTGTCTTAAAATCATTCTTTAAGTGTAATATTTTAGCAGATTTAAGAGAGGCTTAAGTTCTACCCTTTTGCATATATACATACAGGATGGACACAGACTCAGAAAGGAGGGAGAACAACTTCATTACCTAATTAGAGTCTTTGTGGGCTTAACAAGTAATTATAGCTGTTATGATTTTAGAAATTCTCTGGAATAAACATGCTTTTTGCCTTAAGTACACCTTTTCTTCCCCCACCAATTTCAGCTTTTACATTTGACCTTAATATTACAAAATTATAAAAGAAACATTCTAATAAAATTTAAGAGTTGGAGAAACAGGTAACAGTTGTCTGTTCTCATAAAGCAACAAACAACACTTGAATGATGGTTGGCTTTATAAGCTTCACTACCTCTTTGTTTACAAAACTATTTCCAGCACAATAAAGAAAAAAAAAAAACCTGCGGACTTTCCCATTATTTTAAAGTAGATGCTAAAGGGTATGTATAAATAATTCTAGTAGTAAAACAGTTGATCATATTTTATATATGCTATTAACACTCAACATAAATTTGTCCCTTATTACTTTTTAAGTGCTTTCTTATGTTGGTTGCTGAATCATACACTGCCAGCCAACACAATAAACAGCAGGAAAAGGAATTTTATCATTTTTTAAAAGAGTCTTGGACAGTTTTTTTTTCAATTAATTTCCAGAATTTCCATCATAAATGTTGTACCCTTCTGCTTTCATTAGCTGAATCTTTTTAGAATCTTGGAAGAGCACAACATCTTTAATTTTACCAATGAATTCCTTCTGAAAAAGCCCTGTAGTGACTATATTGACTTTCCTGCCAATTTCAAACCCACCAAAGTAGCAAATGCCACCGTAGTTTAAAGCAGTGTATTTCCTTTGTGGGTCAATATCTTCAAAAAGGATTAGTTCCTCGTCAAGGTAAACCTTAATACAAGTTTTGTTTTGAACTACAGTAATGAAATGCCATCTTCCAACAGAACAGGTAAAGTATTTGCTATGCATTAGAGGAACAGAGATTCTTTCTCCAAGATTAATCACAACTTTTAAAGTTCCATTGGCAAGACCAATGGCAAGGAAGTCGTTATCTTCATTTTCACTTTTTCCCATCCATGCTATTAAGCCTTCAGTTTGATTGGTAGTAAAATTTAAAGAAAGGCGGCTGTACTGGAGGTCTCTTTTTCCATAAAAAGGATCAGTGTATTTAATGTAGGAGTTACCAACAAACTTTGCTATATAAAATTTGATTTTGTTATCGCAGTACTTGCCTGTCCAGCCTAGTGCACACACACAGGTATATGAAAATGAAGAAGGTTGAGGAATACAGAGCGCGTGAGACCCACACATGTTTTGTGAACAGTGAATAGATTGTTCACACGTGGTCCCTGTCCACTCTCTTGGGCAAGAACAAGAAAAGCCTGAGTTTTCAACTTGACACGTTCCATTATTTTTGCACACAGTGTAACCACAATCTGTTCCGTCACAGTCACCAATGTTGGCTCCCCCTTTGGGGTCAGTCACGGTAAGCTTCAGTTCCCTGTTGTTTATAACAACTTCTCGAATACAACCAGTGAAACCTGTGGGTTCATTTTCTATTGCCATTGGATTAACAAGGTTTAAGGAGGACACCCCTCCAACAAAAAAATCTGTGTGTGTGTCTAGTGCATTCATTCCAGGACTAGCTTTTTGAGTAACGTTGATGCCATCCAGGTCCAGGTAGCCTTCATTACCAACTCTTCCTGCATTGAGTGAGTGCCATGTATTTCCATTTGCGTGGACCTTCTGAAGGGTCTGTAGGATGACTGTTTTGTCTCCAAGGTTGTAGCGTAACTGTGTAAATCCATTTACTAACGATATACATAGAAAGTCACCTGTAAAAAATAGTATAAAATAGTTTTAATTTGTAGAGGGGGTGCACTGAAGAAGAACATATTCATAATTCTGATGCTTTCATGCCTGTATTTCCTTGGACCGTCATCATATCTAAATCACGCAAAGGGAAATGTTCCCTCATGAGCTGCTCTTAGCCTTTTTTTTTTCTTCCATTATTGGAAACTGAGCTCATATTTGCCTCAAAGTAAAAAGCCCAACCTTCTGAAAAGCTCTGTTTTTGTGCAGAGACTAGATAAGTGAGGTGGGAGGAAATAGGATCACTTTGGCATCCAGGAAATATGAATCGGTGTTCCTGTGGAAAAGAATAAAGTTTTGGCCAAGTTACAAAGGCAGAAATACTCTCAATTTCAACATGCTGAGTAAAGGCTTGATGGATTTGTCAGTTTAATGAACAGGTTTGTCTGCACCAGACATACTCTGCTTTCCCTGAAAGCTCCTTTTCACGACAGGGATGTGTTGGGGTTAATAATCTGACGTCTGTAGGAACAGATATGCTTTTTATTGCATTGTTCTTCTGGAGGCCTTCATGACAGGAAGTATTAGAAGGGAGTTATCTCTTCTTGTACTATCAGTGTTTCTGGCCTTACAGGCAGTGTAAAAGGAGAGAGAGTACCACTTCAAACTGTACTTTCAAGCATGAAGAAGGAAATCTGGGAGAGGTCAGGAAATGAGAGCTGGAAAAGTTTGTAAGAGCAGCAATAGAGCATAATAGGGGAAGGTGACAGGGAAGCAGAAGAGGACAGCAGAAAAGTTTTCAAATTAAAGTTATGTTCTCAAATATTTTGAGGTTTGCCTGTGCAATTTAACTTTTATATATTACTTTTGGAAATAATAGGCATCAGGTTGTTATCAATTAAACTAGTATACTTGTTTGTTAAATTTGAATGCAAGCTTTCCTAATAGTTACCAGTCCAGTTTCCTTAAAGATTCAACATTTCTAAGGGTGGACCTATCAGTAGAATGAAGTTTGCTCTCATGTGTGTTTAATTTTTGAATATTTCTAATCCTTGAATTACATTACCTGTAGTCAAATTGAATCGCTTAATTTACTGGAGGCTTGTGAAAGTTGCTAAAATTATACCTCCCTATTCAAGAGATGTTCAGTTTGCCATTCAGGCAAGGTGGAGATGTTTCAGTTGTATTAGTGGCTGTAGAGCACATACTTCATGCCTCACCTTCCCTGCTCCAGATACCCATGAAAAGAACAAGAAAAAAGCTCTTTCATCTCTTTAGCCTGCTAGTTCCAGTTTACATCCCTGTGTTTAGTATTCTTTTCGGGGACCTTGCTTGTTTCTTTTTTTTCCAGAAAATTAATATCATTTCCTTCTCTCATGATTTCTCCTTAGTGATGTGGCTTTAAGTGTGCTTGTTTTTTCAGTGCATATTTTGAATGTAGTCGTCTTGCTTTGTTTCAGCAATGTACATAACCTGCTTTCTTTTATCAGGCCCTCAATCCTAGGGTAAGAAAGCAACATGAGGAAAAGTTTCTGAACTACCTCTTTGGCAGCCTTTGATCCCCTCTCCTACCCACACATGCAGACTTGTGTAAGGACACAAGTACTCATGTTTTGCTTTCTAGGAAGAAGGAAAACATTTGACCAGGGTTGCTCTTGCATCTGACCTGTAATCAGGACCCGAAGAAGCTAGCAGTTCCCCAAGACTTCCTGGCCTGCAGGGAAGCGTTTTGGTAGCTTTGCACATTTGACAATGATCTGTCTGTTTTGGAATCTTATTTAGTCTTATCACAAGAGCAAATCCGTGTTACTGAATCTGCTATCTACAGTGTAAAGAGGTTATCGCTGAGTACTCTGTTCTGGCACAAATTTGAAGCCTCACTTCAAATTGTAGTAACTTCTGCTACTTGTGAACAAAAAAATTACACTTTCCAATTCCAACTCTCCCTGAGGCTCTTGAGGTACTTTCTTACTCCTCTGATTAGACCCTCTCTTTTCACAGATGACTTGCCATTTTAGTCTTTGGCAAGAACAACAGAGTATTGAGATAAATTTTAGGATCTGAAAGTTGATCCTAGGGTGCAGTCAGTATTTCTCCATGAAGTTTATGATATCATAGGTACTACTAGGGACAACTGGCTGAAAACATCTTACAACTGTCATGTAAAGTGCTGTGTGTTCAGCGTCCAAGAAACTTTCTCCTAAAGTGAAGGCAAATGATGGGCTTGTCTTTGATCCTTTTCATTTTAGCAACCAGTAACATTTTCAACAAGGGGTCTCCATCTGCCCTGTCTCTGAGGGCCAGGTTGCACAGCTGGAGCCTGTGCAGGCCGATGTCATCATAGGAATTGTATCACCAGTTTAAACAGATGGCATTCTTGCCACTGATTTTCTCTTCTCAGCAGTCTCGGTATAGGAGACCATGAAGCAGGGTGGTTTTTCACTATTTCAGTTTGATCCTTGCTCAGACCTGTCTCATATAAACTGTGGCCAGAGACCTTTCTGAGGAAGTTTACTTTTGTTAAGCATGAAGGAGATGACATCCTTAGTTTTTCCAGCACTGGACTGTATAGCTGGTCCCTACCTTCTTGAAAACACGACCTATGCACAGGACACACAACTCTGCTTCCGGCTTTTCAGATTAGCATCTCATCTAATATGGGCTATTCATCTCCATCAGTGGTGTCACAAAAAAAGCAGAGAGACTCCTGAGGTAGGCACTCACAGTTGTTCTTGTGTTGTGCATGCAAGTCTTTGCCCAGCCTGTTGGATGCAAGGAACTGTAAGGCAATCTGTGTCAGTAAGGTTGAATCTTCTTTCCAAGTAGACTGTTGTAGCTTAGCTGGGCCTTGAAACTGCAACATGTCAAGACTCTGGGTGTTGAACAAAACTATTAACAGCATTCAGTTCTGTTCTGATGGACCTTCCTGCCCCTGTCATATTCCCTGTTTCAGTAAAACAAAAAGTGGTTTTTTATAGTCCAAATGCTAAAAGATTGTTTTCTTCTCAAGGGAAGGGAATTTTGTAGGAGGTATTACCTTAAGGAAGGACCTGTTCTGGAGATAAAACAGCACTTCTACCTGCAAATCCTAGTTCTGGGTTTTCACCAAGTGACTGAAGGTCAAATTTGCTCTGCCTCAGAGTGGATTGTCTCTATTCCACATTAGAAGCCAGAACTCCAAAGCAGGTGTGAATTTTTCTTCGTAACTTTATTTTCATGTTTTTATTATGAGCACAAGTCTCACCTGCTCCCATATCGGATGTCAGAATTCCCAAAAGCCTAGTCAGCCCTGTGTCTTGAGCAGTCGGTTCCTAAAACTGGGAGTTCATGAAAAGTCTCCTATAAGTACATCCAACTGCTACTGTGAGATCTGGATTATCTGTAATAGTATCTTCTTATATGACTTATGATGAATTCTGAGTGCATCACAAAATTTTTCAGCTTACTACTACTATGAAAAAGTATGTAAGTCTCTTCAACAAATTGGTTACAGTAACACTGTCAAATTTTAAATTCTTCCAAATGGTGACAATGCCCTGTCATGTTCAGTCTTCTGGACATGCAGGTGTGTCTGTATACCCCCATCCTAAGCGGGGATCATGCTTAAGCAGTATCAACTCTCCCTATTTCTATGTTACCATAGGAAACTCGTGTACATCATAATTTGTCAAAACTTGGTACAGTTGGAAATGCATTCTAGGAATATTACACTCTACTTGGAGATGTCATATGCAGGCCAGAAGCATCATCAGAGTAAGAAATGTGATAGTATTCAATTTACACAGCTGTGTTGGGCAAAAATCTCTGCATTTACTGCTTACACTACCAAATACGCCTAATACGTATTTCCTAGGAGGGCTGAATAGAATGTCAGAGGGTCTCAGGCTGACACACTGTGAGCTGGGAGGGCATCCTGGATGGTATTTTTAACATTTCTGTTTCAAGGTCTCTTCTCTACAGTGACTTAAGTCTACCCTTGTCCTCTGGTATGTGTGTATAAGGCAAGGCCTTTATAACCCAGAGAAACGGAGACTCAGAGGTGACCTTATCACTCTCTACAACTTCCTGATAGCTGGTTGTAGTCAGGTGGGGGTTGGTCTCTTTTTCCAGCCAACAACTGACAGAACAAGAGGACACAGTCTTAGGCTGTGTCAAGGGAAATTTAGGTTGGATGTTAGGAAGAGATTTTTTACTGAAAGAGTGATAAAGTACTGGAATCGTCTGCCCGGGGAGGTGG
>QWTY01038566.1:0-11384 GCA_008033365.1 Pseudorectes ferrugineus
CCTAAATTTTTCATTTCATGAAAGGAAATGAAATCTCTTGATTTCAATGATTATATTTTCTTAAAATTTTGGCTCATTTCACTGCATTTTGTTCCATTCCATTCCATTCCATTCCATTCCATTCCATTCCATTCCATTCTTTTCTCTTCATTTCATAATTTTGGTTATTTTTTTCAGTTTCATTACATTTCCTTGTATTTCCTTTCCTGTCATTTCATTTCTCATTTCATTTCCTGTCATGGAAATGAAATTTCTTCATTTTCATGACAGGAAATAAAATCTCGTAATTCCAATGAGTGTCATTTCATGAAATTTTGGCTCATTTCACTGCACTCCATGTCATTACATTCCATTCCAATAATTTAACTTCTGCTTAGAATTTTCATTTTTTTAAATTTCATTTCCCTATATTTTCTTTCTTGTCTTTTCGTTTCACTTTGTTCCTCGATTTCTCACTTCACCTCAAGTACACATGAGTGTAGAAGATGGCAATTTCATTTCAAAATGGTTGTCTGACTGAAGAGCATTTCTCACCCCTTGAAGTACTTGTAGAAATGGAATCTCCTTGAGATTTCTTGGTAGAAAGGGAAGTTTTCAAATATTACTGCTTACTTAATGTAAATTTAAAATTAATATTAAACACTAACTTGCACAGATTTTTAGGCAACAGCACAAAAAATACTGATCCTTTTCTCCTTAAGGAAACAAAGAACAATGAGTTATAAAACAAAACACAGAGAAAGGTGGTATAATGCTATGGTTAAGAATCTGCACACCTAAGGGATTTAACAAAGGAACAGGTGAATCCAGTAATAAAAGTAATATCAAGTAACTTTCATTATACAGTATTTGCATAAGTGGGCAAGATTACATTTTCCATAAAATGGGAGATTCATGTTTCTCTGACTTCTTATAGAAGTTTTTCACGCTATTTCATTGGGCTTTTCAAAAACCTTTCTTTTGGGTTTTGTAATCTAAAAATTTAAGTTGTCAGCAAGGGAAGAAGAGCTGTTCTTTGGGTCTCATGCTATGCCTCTTGGTATGATAACTGACAGTCTCAAAATGAGCAATAAATTAGGTAACTAATAACAGTTGGTTTAGGGTTTTTTTCCATTATCCTATGGAGAGGAAATGTTGGGTTTGTGCTGAATATAAAGAAAATCCATCTGCTAAACAGCACAATGTGCATCTGAACATCAATATAACAGCCCCCAGATATTTGGTTGGTGTCCGTATGTGAAGTTAAAAAAAAAAAAAAATCTAGCTTTGTACTCCAGACTTAAATGAGAGCTCCAAAATATAAAGGATGGGAGCGGAGGGCTGATGGAATTGTAGCAGTCAGCCTTAGATCTCTTAAAGGCATTTTCTGTTTGACAGCTTGTACCTTAGTTCCTGTGTGAGACCATGGGGCATGTGAACATGTCAGTGTGTTCATTTTTGGTTTGATTGTTTTGAAAATCTTGCATTTAAAGATCTTACTGATTAAGACTTTGAAAACACTGCATCTGAACCTGCTTCAGCAAGATGTGTCCTTAGAGGGAAAAACCAGAAATTGTTCTTCACTGGAGGCGGCAGCCAATACAGAAATGTAATGTTAGCCAGAGCACTGTGTCATAGTGTTGCAAGAAATTCAGAAAGAATGAGATGGGGGGCACTAATTAGAAATAATAATGCAAAAATTGGTAGCTTTATTGGATGACATTGTCTTTGAAGACATTCTACTTTTGACAAAACAGCCAGCTTATATTTGAAAGCATCTGCAGTGTCATGTCCTCCTCTATTACACAGAGCCATCACTGTTAATAACACAAATTCAGCCTCCCTGTGAGTTTAGTACGGTGGGAAAAGTTCACTGATAGGCGGTTCATTAATTCCAAGGAAGGGCAAGTGTTCTCATGACCTTACTTACATTTCTGCACTACAGGAAGAAGCTTCTTCTCAGCAGATGAAAGCATTATTGCCAAGACTTTAAAACCTGTTGCAGTGTTGTCCACATTTGGTTTTCCTTCTTTTATTTTTCCCCCCTATTCTTCCATCTTTCAAACTTTGCAACAGCTGCTTTTGAGATAGATTGGAATTGTACTCTCCAAGTAGCAACTGCCAAGATAAGTCTTCTTTCTATGATTTTTATATTCTGTCATAATTTCTATTTTCTCAATTTTTTTAACAACCCATTTATATAGAAAAATTCCATGCCAGATATTTCTCTTTTCCCTATAGAGACTCTTTAAAAAGTTTAGCACAAGGTGGTTCAGCTGCTTTAATGGTATATTTTTAAAGCCATTTCTTACCTCTCATTGCACTTTCCAAATATTGCAGTACATAGCTGCAACAGACGAGAAGAAAAATGAAGAGTTGACAGGTGAAAAATTAAATACAATGAAGAAAAGATGGAGTATTTCTATCCTGAACTGGGAAATTTGGGGAAGTCCCATGTTATTACAAGCACTTTGCCTTTCTTTGAACCTCCCCATTCAATACCCTACCAAGAGTGAGAACTACTTTTGCATCTCTTGAGCACAAATGACAGCAACTCTGCCCCTTTGCCAGCCCTGAGACAGGCTGATGATGGTGACTCTTCAGGTGGAGAGATGCTCTGGAGTGGTTAATGGCTGTTTTGTTCCGTAAGTGTGCCAAGAGACATTGGTACCTCAGGGAGGCAATTCACGGGACTCATTTTGGTTGTCTGTTTAGGATGAGAAGAATGATGCCCTGGCAATGATTACATCTCTCCACTGACTGTAATGGAGTCCTTGGGGAGCTAACTCACGTACAGAGCCAAGGCTGGGCTATGGCAATTCAAAAGGACATCAGCTGAAATGGATCCCAGTGCCTGCTTTTTAAAGCCAGAATAAATAACAACTTGTATTGTACAGAGAAAGCCTGAGTTTAATGAGTCGAACTGAGTATAGAGGGAAAACTTGCACTTGTGTGGCAGCTCTGCCCTACCAGAGGTCTCACAGCTTGAAGGAGCTACGGTCATGCATTTGAAGATTGCCAGATACAACAGTATTAACGAATTGATAATTCTCACAGATCAACATAGCTTTTTTTGTTGATAGCAAAATCTTATTAGTAAGTTGTTTCACTGCTCCTGTTCTATTTCTTCTTTTCAGCAGTCACCAGCCAAGGTGTTTGTTCTGTAGTGTCTGTGTTTTCCCAGACTGATCATGAAAACTCACTGTCTCTGTCTCCCTTGCTAGTGTCACCTATTCTCTTCCTTACCTTGATTCTTGAGTTCAGTTTCACAGATGCAGTTATTCCCTGCACCCTCTCAACTCTGAGACCAACCCACACTACTGCAGAGGGATTCCCTTTTCCCACTTCCAAATTTAGATGATACCAGACAATTAGAAAAAAGCAAGGCAGCCATTCATTTAATTATTGGAAGAAAGAGGAGACCAAAGTCTCCCTGGATGTCCAATGTGCATTTTCTTCTGTGCTTTCTCTGCTGGTGGAAAACCTTGGTTTTTTTCCCTGAAGAGGTTGAGGTAAAATGGGATAAGCTTTGAAAGTTCCTGAAAGACATGTGAGAAAGTTTGTGAGAACTGTGCTGGCACTTTGTGATTTCCAGTGAAGCAAACAAACTCTGAGAACTCCACACTTCTGAGCTGAAGTCTGGTTGATATCTTTGAGCCTCTGTTTGCACAGTTATAAGAGCAGGGATATCAAGTAGGAAGATTCAAACTACTGCAAAATGTTTTGGAAAATCTAACTGAATTTCCCATAACTCTGTTAAAAACATTTCTGGCATCAAGCTTGTCCAAAGACCAAGAAAAAAATATCTTCAACGTCAGTAACTTGCAGTATATCACCTATCACTTTTCAGAACCAGATTCTGGGGATCAAAAAAAAAATTGATTTTTTTTTTTTTCCAGATCTTAGTAACAGTGAAGGGTGTTCAAATCATTGTTGAAAATAGTAAATTCTGTTTTTTGGAAAAAATGCCAGGAAAAGCCATGGAGAATGAGAATATTCTCCCTTCTGCAAAGAGAAATTACCACAGATACAACTGTCCACACATGCCAGTAAAACATCCCTTTGAACTGTGATGTAAACTGTGAAGATGTTACTGAAATTGAAGTTTTTGGGATGGTATGTATTAATAGATGTAGAATTTTGAGAAGAATGGTAGTAGTCTTCTTATTATGGCCTTCTACATATATCATATATAGATAAAGAATATTTGTCAAGAGAAGGTCTTGCATTGGATTACCATATAAACTGGAATAAACTTTTGGCCTCAGGGCATAAATGATTAAAAAATAAGAAAACAAAGAAGCTAAAATCATTTATTTCCTTAATGCTGAAACAGTTATGTTTTTCATAAATATTTTGCCCTTGTGTCTTTGTTTTTCCTCAGTATCAGCTTCAGAGTGATAATGGACTCCAACAGAATCCTTAAACTAGTTTTGTTTCCAGTAAGTGCAGTAAGTGAAAAGAATCTAAGCCTAATTATATCAGCAATGTCTCATAAAATTATTAAATTCCCATAAAAATACATTCATTAGAATTTCCTCTTTGGGACCAGGCAGTACTCTTAGTCCAATTCCATTTCAATTACTTTTTAAAATCAAAGCGCCTGAATCTTTCTCAAACCTTACAGTCTTCAGTATGAAGGACAGCAGGTAGATCTGCCCTCTCAGAATACAAGATTCACATCATGTGTCATCTGTAATCTGATTTTTCCTTTTAGGTGTCAGCAATACAGCTGATAAGAACTTTTCTGATGAAAAAAAGTTTGATCAGAAAGTACTCCAAAAGTCTCCAGAGCTGCAGAGTTATATAATAATAGTATTTCCTCTGTATCTTTACATAAAAATTCACCGAAACCATGCTACTAGCTTAATTCCAATTTTTTCTACATTCTAGGCTAGGTTCTCATACATGAAATAGGTATACATTCAGTGTATGTATATTCCACCATGTGTTTGCATTCTGTATTGCCTATAAACATGGAGTAATTTTGCTGTGATTCACGCCAGTAAGATTACATAAGCATCAAGGTAGAGTTCATCATTTGATATTTCAAGTATGCTCTATATTCATCAAATGGTGAAGATCTGATCTGGGAAATCTCTGTCCTTGGTCAGATTCCAAGGGCATCTGGGCACAGTCCTGCTCAACCTCGTGCCAAGGTCACCAAAGGTAATTGCTTTGGCAATGAAGGTGGACTAAATGGTCTCCTGGGCCTTCTCCAGCTGCAGGCACATTGTGTTTCTGTGATACAACATGGGCAAAGGTGCCTAAAATATCCTCTATTTAAGTGGCTCAAATATCTGTCATAAAAAAGAAGGCTGAGTCACTCCCATGTTGCTGCTACCTGTCTATTTCAGCAGTTGAACTGTTGAACAAAGGTGTCCCTTTTGATGCTAAGAACCAAGTATGCGACTGGAGACGTTGCTTCTGATTGGATTGCAACTCTGCCCAACATTATCAGGAGCCAGGACTCAGCTCTTCTGCTCCTTGCTGCTCCCATACCCTGCAGTGATCTGGGCTTTAATGCAGGGCCCTGTGTTGAATGACAAATAACAAGGTCTGCTCCTTACCCCAATGATGAACTTCAGCTCAGGTACCTATGAAAGTAAGGCAACAGCAGGCTACTGGTAGCTGTTGTTTCCATTCTGCTAAATCTGTGCAATTTAGATAATAAATAATCATAACATGTCCTGTAGAGGAAAATTTTTATGTTATTTTACTCTTTTAAGCATGGAGAAGAAAAAAACTGGGTAAAACTCATGAGCTTTTTACTATGTAGGTTAAGGCCTAAAAATTTTTGTTATCTTACTCTTTTGAGCATGCAGAAGAAAATACAACTGGATAAAACTCTTATGAATTATACCATGCCTATTAAAGCTGTAACTAAGTCAAGGCTTCAGTCATGACTTCAGTAATTAAGTATTAATCATAATGGCTATAAAAAGGAGGGAAGAAACTATTTTCCCAACCATTTTTTCACATACTTGAAAGTGGCAAGATCATTTTCACTCAAATTCTCATAAAAATATAGCCTCTGGCAACAAGTCAAATTCTTAGCCTGAAAGGCTTTGGAATGATTGACAGAATTGACATGATCCATTCTTCATAAAATAATATGAAACAGTACTCACAGGCCCTATAAGTACATCCATCTAGATCAGGCTAAACCTCTCTATTTTTAAGTATAACTGTCAGCTAAGCAAACAGAACAGTGAAATAAAAGCCTGAAAACTGATCCTTTCACCAACTGTAACCTGAGAATGAGCTTAACTGTGTACTTTAAACAAACATTGCATAATAGAGCATATATTGAAGCTTAAGCGATATTTTAGATTAGTTATTTATGCATTACAGGATAAATATTGATTCTGGCTGGACTCCTGTGACACAAGGCCAAGTTAAAATGAAGTCTTTAAAGAATATGGATCATAGAACAGACCAAAGCAGCATTTAGCCATGTGTCCTAGGTACAAGTGTGGACAACAGAATATCCAGCATATAGTGATAATTCCTCAAAATTGTTTCCTAGTCTCCAACAATGTGTCACCTAAAGACATCTTGAATCTGGAAGTTCTTATATTTCACAGCCCTCTGAGAATTTATCTTCCATGAGGCTGTTGCTGCCCTTTGAAAGCTTCTTACCTTTCTTTAAGGCAGTGCCCTGCAGCAGGGTTTTCCTTGAACTGGTTACATACTTTTAGGATGTATCAAGAGCTATGGCTCCTCTTACTTCTAGCATGGCAGCTCTTCATTTATATAATGTTTCTAGTGATAAAATACCAGTCCAGATTGTTAGTTCACCATTTAAAACACTTATGCATGGATCATTGTTTACAGAATATAAACATTTTAGTTTACCTCTGAGAACAAAGTACTGCTGATACACTTGCCCATCTTTGTATATGGGACCCGCCATCACCTTTCCATGCCAACCAGGAATATTTTATTTGCCTAAAATGGCAATAAAATGTTGACTAGTTCATAGGATGTTTGGGTTGGAAGGAGACTTTAATGATCATCTAGTCCAACTCCCAAGTTATCCCAGCTAATCATACTTTTTAGGGAAAGGCAGATGTCTGAAAAAGCACAAGGAGCACTTCTTAGAGTCCGTTAATCTGCTGCCTCTATCACACTGACCCATAGATCTGACCCTCAGTGACACTGCAATGAGCGTCCTTTTTATCATCAGCAAATCCCTTTTCAGGACCCTGTCAGCATGCTGATATTCCTGCTGCCTTCCCTCTTCTTCTGGACCCTCTATTTATTGATCTGCATTCCCAGACCAAAGCTCTGGTGTTGATGAAGTAAACTGAAAAGACCATCACGGAGAGTCCTGCGTTGTTTTTCAAATATGGATATTCTGAATCTCCTCCCTCAGTGTATATGAAAAACACCCACATTCTTCCAAGGTTAGCCAGCCATGTTATCATATTCACTTATAGGCAAAGTATGAAGCCTAATTTCTCTTAATTATCTCATGTCCAATGACCATATGCCAGAGACCATGTTAACAGTAATGAAATTGGAATAAACACCTGACAATACGTGGTGCATGTTAGCTGTCCTTTGAGTTATCATTAAAAACAGATTCCATTATATTTCCTCTGGAGTCTATGGATTTCTCAGTGGAGCGGAGTCAGTGAGACAGTTTTAAATGACTCAGTTGCAGCTCATTTAGGATCTTTTTCTGCAAAGGGCTGTGAAGGGCTGTCCTTTCCCTTACCTGAGAAGGCCCCTTCAAGTTAAAAACACTCACTACTAGAAATAACCCATAAATAGGTAACCTCTGCCTTCCCCTGCTGCCCATGGTTGTTACACATCAATGGGGAATTTTGGAAAGCAAAAGGGAAGAGAAAGGAACAGAAAAGTCTGAAACAGCTTTAGCTGGTGTGTTGAAAAAATCACTGATTGCTGCTGACATACCTGGTCTTTACCTACGAGGGGACTGCCTACCCCACAAGGCCTTGCACTTCTGAAGTATTCAAAGGTATGAGGTCCTCTGAAACTATAACAGGTGATGTTATCCTAGCAAGCTTTCCTAAATCAGGTGTGTTTTCTTGCTGCACAAAGGGAGTTGTCATAATAATGCTGATAATCAGAACAGGCATAACAGTAGCAATAATAGCAACAACAGTAAGAAAACCAATCATAGTAATAGTAATTCCTACTAATAATGTAATTATGATGTTGTATATACAAAAATGAAATATTTATTTCATGTTTTATTTGAGATGAATGAGAAAGGACAGTAATAATCTTATTTGCAAATTAAAAAAATTCCACCATAAACTTTGGTGTAAAAATGTCTAATTTCTTTTCTTGTATATTACTGTACGTTGTAGACTTTTCCCTTCCTATAAACTATATCCTGCATAGAGGGATGTGAATAATGCTTCCTGAGAAAATTAAAAAAACCCCCTTTTTGCATCAAATATTACAGTGTCAATAAGGATTCTTTGTAAGTGGTGTTAGTGACTGGAGGAAGCTTTTTGAGGAAAAGCATAGTTTGGAAATGGAGGAAGTGTACAAGGGGCACTTAGTAGCAAGCACTCCATGTTAAAATATGAGGTGTGTTGTAAAACCTGAGAGATAAACCAGAGCTGTTAAAGCAATTGTTTCTTGAACTGTAATCATGATACACAGGACAAAAGTCGATGTTCCAGATAAGTGTTGTAATATTTGGACTACAGCTGCATTTATAGTATCTACAGTGTATATCAGATGTTAATGCTAAATGTAAGACCTTTGGTGTACTGAGAAATCATTAATTTATTGAGCAGTATTATAATTAATCACAGAGGAATCTAACAGCACTGCTTCACTTTGTGCCTTCCTAATGGCATATTCAATTTCCCCTTTTATTAATGAATTCCTCAGCCTTTTTAGAGTAGTGAAGTATATTTTACACCTAGAGACCTCTCTAAAAACTACCAATTCAGGTTACTTCTTGGTGAAAAGATTTCTGCCACAGTCAAGCTTTCATACAATTATGCTTCAAATAAATAGACATTTTGTATTGACTTAATTGAAATCTGAATTAAATCTGCATTAAACACTACTAAGAAAGAAGCTCATAACACATTAGTAGCTCAATCTGTTTAATGTATAGTTATCTTCTTAAAGGCAGAATCTCAACCTCTGGCTTCATAGCTTTGGGTAATATTGATGCATATCTAGGAGCAAGAGTTGCTCTGTAAATTCTCTGCCAGGCCATGTGCTTCTCTGCAAGTCTGCATCAGCAGAAATCTGAATCTTATTCAGGTATCAAGCATAGCATGCCAGCTTGAGCCTCCTGGTTTATTTTTTTAGTGTAATAAAAATGGTTGTCATAAACCAAACAGATGATGTTTGTTCATGTCATTCGTAGATGCTTTTGTTGTTGGTTGTGTCACTACACAATAAAGCTACAGTTTACTGTAGAAAGCTACAAGGACAGATGGACAGTTGTGAGATACCTGTATTCAGACTTGCAAAATCTGATTGTATGGCTACCAGGAGACATACTGGGAAGCCAGATACTGATACAGTGGCTTTGCTAGACTGTGTCTTGAAGGGCTTGAATTGCCTGTTTGTCATCAGCTTTGTCCCTGAGGAAGTGGTTAGATGTCTTTGTATTGGGGTCTCCATGTGGTCCTTCTAGAAAAAAATTGTTTGCTTAGGCTCAGTGCTGCACAAACACTGGAGCGAGCTTGGGTTTGTTAGAGGTGATGCTACCAAAAGAGCTATGCTGCTAAGTTTACTCTGGAGGCAGCAGAAAAGCATTTATCACACAGTGGTGATACCAGAGAGTGGTTAACCAGGCATTTCAAAGGAAGAGATGCTCAAAGACTTGTTTCCCTCTCTGTTCCTTTACATCAACTCAGGTGTCCTGTTCCCTCCTCTCCATACCCTATAAGGGTAGGAGGGAATGGAAGCAAATCTCTGTGTCCTCCTCCAGCTTTGCTTCCAGCCCTTGTCCTTCTCCACAACACACCATGTGGAGCTCAGTCAGATCCCTTGGTGCTTCAGAGGGCAGCAGGAGGTGAAAGAATTGGTAGATCATGGGCCAAGACCATAGGTTGTTATTGGTCATTCCCATGTTGGCCTGGTAGCTAGGCAATTAGCATTTGAATTAGCCCACAGGCCATTAGCTGTCAATTCTTTTTTAAACTTTTTAAAGAATTAATTAACAGTGCCATGACTGGAACTCAATAAAAGCCACTGAGAAACATGTTTTGAGAAAAACCAGAGAAAAACACTTTGTAGTTCTTTTTGCATGATTTTCTGGTCATAATACCACGATATTTGAATAAAACTAAATGTCTTTGATAATTCAAGTGGAAAAAAAACCAGTTCAAACAATGGCTTCAGAAAAGGAATTAAATTATCTTCTCTCTGTGAAAATACTTAATTTTCACCTTATGCTTAAGACCCAAGATGCAAGAATATACCCACTGCTGTCTCATATGCTATACTAAGCAAGTTGCATTGAAAATCCTGATTTGTGCATTCAAATACACACACTGAAAATTAGAATGCCTTTTTTATTTTGCAAAGAATGTGACAAGACTAATTATTTTAATGCATCTGGATAACCTGTTTCAAATGCCTCTTTAATCAGCTTTATTTAGCATACTTTACATTTGCATTTTATATTCAGCCTCGTTTGTTGCCTCATTACACTTGGAATGACATAATTATATCTGTACTAAAGGCTCCAGAGCTTTGATTGTTTGAGGGGTATAGACCAGAATGGGATTAATGACAGGTTCGAAGGAAACAGGACATTAGTGCATTAGCAAGAATCACAAAGTCCTCCATAACATCAGTGAGTGTTTTTTGACATTCTTCTTTGCTCGTTCCTTCCTGTTTCTTCCCCTTCCTCTTTTAATGTCAAGTTGTATAGATACACAATGAGGAAACAGATGATTTCTTGAAGTCACTGGCTTGGGTCCTCACAATTATTTAGTAATGAAGTTCTTGCCAGAGACTTCACACTTTTAAAATCTATGTCACCAATATAGTTGGGAAAGATCAGATAAAACAAACAAGCAAGGAAATAAATTTCTTTTGGTGTGTCATGCTTTAACCCCAGCCAGCAATTAAGTGCCAGACAAATTGTAACTCAGTTCCTCACCGTCCCCTGCCACTGGTGGGATAAGGAGAAGAATCAGATAGAGGTTAAACCTGCAGGTTGAGATAAGAGCAGTTTAATAATTGAAATAAATTATAATTAAAACAAAATAATAATTACTGATAATAACTAATAATTATTCAAAAAAGAAAAAGAGAATAAAGCCCAAGAGAAACAAGTGCTGCACAACACAATTTCTCACCACCTACTGACCAATTCCCACCTCATTCCTGAGCAGTGATCATTCCTTCCTGGCCAAATGCCCCCAGTTTATATACTGTGCATGACACTC
>QWTY01038571.1:0-14124 GCA_008033365.1 Pseudorectes ferrugineus
TTAAAATAGAACCTGACTATATGTATTATGATATTTAATAACTTATCCATATCTCTGCAGAAAGTCAGCCCCATGGTGGGCATGTGATCCCATGTCTGATGTTCACACTGTCTCCTCCCTCAAGTTCTTGCGTTATTGAGGTATGTATGATACTGTGCAGGCAGAAGGTGGCTTGTGTCTGCTGCCTTACCTTTGTGAAATTATTTTTTCCTTCTATTTCCCAATAAAAAGTGTAGAAGTCTGTTAATTTATTTCATAGATTCATGGAGAGGATACCACAGTTACCTCCCTGTTCTCATCAGTCACAGACCTGTGGCTTCCTCCTCAGAGCTGAAGGTAAATTGTCGTATATCAAAGTACTGTTGTGTGGGTTTGTTTTTTTTTTTTCCATGGCAGCCAGAAAATGAGCTTGCTTTTCTGATCTTTCAGATTTAGCATCCAGACTCAGAACCACTAAGATATCTAGGGTCAGTGTTACAGTTATCATTATGGATGCTACTTACCTGTGGCAAATTGATTTCATTTAAGCTGGTTGTCTTCCTAGGGATGAATCTTCCTCTGCTGGTTTTTGAATATTGCATTTTAAAGACCATTCCTCCCTGTGCTAAAATAAGAGTCTATAGCCTGTTTTTCACAAGATGCATGGTGATTACTTCTGGACCTAAACTTTTGCAGCATGAAAGTTCGGTACAGGCTCTTTACTGAATTAAATCTACATATTTGTTTCTAAGATGTAGTTGAGATAATGTATTTCTAAATAAAAGAGAATACATTCTTATAGTCAGAGCTTTCTAGTCTGAGAAGTGCTGTAGCTCTTTCATTCTGGCTTTACTCTAAGAACTTGACAATGGACAGAGAGTTACCTAAATCTAATTGTGATGGCCTTCACATTTTTTGTTGTTGTTGGCTCATGGCAGTAGAATAAAAATTATTTGGGAAAAAAAGCAAGCATGATGAAAACCTCTGTTCACAAAGTAACTTTTTCTAGACATCTGATTCACATTCTTAATTTTATTTTACTTTTTCTCCTTAGTAGGTGGATGACTCTGATCAAATGTTTCCGGATGTGCAACCTTTGGGGTGACTCTGTCAGTTCGCTGGGCAAACCCTTGAGTCTTTGTGTGGGTGCATTGGAGAGCCAGCTGGCACTGTTCTGTTGTCCTGAAAGCAGATCTTCTGGGAGCCATGCTGAAGGGCAGGCCTGATTTCATCAGGTATATGAAGTGGACGTACGTAGGATGTTCACCTTTTCTGGAAGCCAGGTTGCTACCAGCACACAGAATCACGTTCCTGAGGTGCTGACTGAGGTGGGAGCTCTGCGGCAGTCGGTCCCTGACCTGAGTAGCCCATAGTGAACATGAATATTTGATATTTAAGGGACTGAGACACAGAGACTGCATCCCCAAACTTTTGCTTGCCTGTATGGCTCAACCAATACGAAGTTCAGTGCATTTTTGGGATCTGGAGAGTCATTAGGAAATTTTTGGATTCTCTGAAATTTTGGTCCAGTGCCACCTTTTCCATGTGATTATGCCAAATCTAAGGGAAGACAATCTCTCTTCCCTCCTTGGCTCATACTGCAGCAGCTCCAAATCCCTAAAAACCTAGCCTCTGAGTCTTAAAACTGCATGCTGGCTCTTTAATGTGGCATATTTGTCTGAAAGCTTCTTTCCTCTCTGTGTGATATGGTGAGGTATGAGGAGCAGGAGTGATTAAAACCGGCTGTTTTCCCTGAGCAGTTTTGCTATGTTCTTTCCATTTGGTGTTCTTTCAATAAAGAATGAGAAAACAGTGAAATTGATAAGACAGCATAAGAATATTCTTCTATGTATGGAAATTACTGAAACAGAATGGAATTTCAACAGTGTTAGGAAACCAGCTCTTAAGCCAGTGTACAGAATTCCCTCTAATAACCTTTTATTAAATTAGCCTGTTGAATTCTGTCAGGTTTTTTATCCTTCATGACATCACAGGATTTCCTGATAAAGGGATGGATCTATTTTTGTTTTTTTCCACCCTCAATACAGCTGAAGTAAATAAAAGCCGAAGCATTGTGATGCTTGCTTTCCCTGCAGCATTTTTCAGAAAAATGTCTCTATTGAGAGAAGGGCCTAAACATTAACACCCTCCTCGCCCCCACCATGGTTCAAAACTTTCTGGAACAAACCTTTTACAAAGGAAAACAAGTCTAATCAAAGCATTTTGAAGGAAATATTTTAAGTGAGAGTGATAACTTGAATGCCTCCCTGATCTGTTGACAAAATGATGTTTTCTTCCTCTCTCTTGGTGTTGCAGGACTTGGCTTTCCCTGTTGGCAACCAGGGTCTTGGTGCTGGAGTGTGCCTTTATGGAAAGGAGATGTCTACTGCATCTGCGTTACAATCATCCTGATCCTTTTTCTTCTCAAACCGTAAGTGAAATTCCATGAACCATTTAATGTCTTCATTGTCTTCAAAAGTGGTCTTTTACTTGTGCCCTCCATGTGTCCCACTGCAGGCTGCCTGTAACAGCAGGCATTCAGCCACATCCTGAAAATACAAGAAGGTCAAGGGATGCTAATGTGACATTTAACAGCGCACATTTCTTGCAAGTGACATTTTATTGGAGGAGTTCTCATAAAGAGAACAGTTTAACAAGAATCAGGAAGTGAACATACAGTTATAATTTTAAAAATTAGTACGCTTCTATTTTGTGATTGTTTTTGTCAGTAAGTAATTCCTGTAGATTTCAGTACTAGTTTATTTGTGGCAGTGATGTACGTAAAGAGAAAAGGAATCAAAAATGTTCCATCTTTTATTGGAAACCATTACAATTCTGACATTTAGGGTTAGTTTCATTTGGCAAGACAAATATATTATCTTCTGTTTTCAGCCATTGTGTAAAATTAATCTGATTAATAAGAGGAAAAGTGGTCAGTGAGTGATGTTACCTTAACTTTTAAGCAGTAGCCTGCAAGTCTTGGAACATATTTATATTTTCAGGATGGAATCTAATACAGCACTACTGGAGACTGCAAGTTCATTATTTCAGTCCCAAATCTGGTTTGTTGATTGTTGAAATTACCTAAATTCTCCTTGTAGCTGTGCTCATTTTATTTTGTCATTTACCTATTCTAATGTATAAGTGAAAGACATCCATGAATAAATGATCATTCATATCTCACTTTCAGGCCAAGATGACCTACCTCAGGAGAGGGGAAAAAAGGCTTTGTTAAATTCGTGCTTAAACAGGCTGATTGCCTCTGCTTCTAAGCACCTCACTGCAGAAGGTTGATTTGCTGACATGTTTTTGAAGTATGGCATTCGTCAAACCACACCATCCTAGCAGGCAGAGCACCTACACTCCAGGCATACACAGAGATGGCAAAGGGTAACAGGAGCAAAGATCACGGCTGGTGTGTTGTCAAAGAGGAAATCATCTCCCCTATCCCTTTAAAAGGACCTTAGGCTTGTAAAATTCAACCACAGGCAAAACCACCAGGAAGATGCCAATTAAAAACACTGGATCCAATTTATTCAGCAGGCACATGTTTTCAGGAAGGATTAGGAGGGAAAAAGTGGAGAGGAAATGAGAAACACCCTTGTCAAGGTCAGATGTAAAGCAGAAGGGCATTACTTGTTTCATATCAGAGCACGGGGGAGAATGGCAGGTCTTAGAAAATGATATCTAATCATGCTCATGGCCCCCCAATCAGGAAGGGAAAGTAACTGTCAGACAAATCTTCCTCATTAAAGAGTCAGCATGTGAGAGCAAGACACCCACAGATGGTAGATTATTAAAGGATTTATGTTTGCTTTAAGGTTGGGGGGGGGAGTTTTTTTCTTTTGAAAGTTGGCAGCTCTGGGCATCTTTCAGGAGGTAACAGGAAATGTAGCCTGTCTATTCAACAAAACACACCATTGTCACTGGGCTTGTGTGCTGTCACTCTGAAGAATCCTCTTAATCATGCATGTTTCATCACTGAAATGAAGGGTGATAAAAATTGCCTTCTGCTTTCAGTGTTTCTACTAGCACCACCACCACCACCACCATTTTAACAGTTAATCCTGGAGATGCCCCAAAAGCACAACCCCATGTCCAATCCCTTAATAATTTTAATCAAATGCTTAGAGCATCTAGGGGGAAATGAAGAGTTGCATCAGCTTCAAAAAACTGGTTGTTGTAGAGAGAGGTGAGCAAAAAATCCATCCCAGTGACATATTACACTTACCTTCAAGGGTGCAGAGATATAGAAACATTCAGGGTTTAGTGGAGACCTTTGGAAACTGGGGAAGAGGACAAGGACTTCCCTCTTTTCACAGAAAATACAGGTGGAGAAAACAAAAAGCTAAACAAATGTGACCTACTGACCACAAGCTGCTCAGGGAGAAACATCAGTGCAGAATTGCAAGAGCAGACTTGGAGCTGATGGTGCTGATGGACTTTTGGGAACTGGAGATCTCTGGAAAGAAAGGCATGAGCTGCTTACAGTTGTATCTGATTTTCTGTCTGCCCACCTTACATCCCCATGCAGTGGGCGTGGGGAGTGGCTAACAAGGCCTGTTGGCTGAGGTACTGCCCAAGTGTAGCTTCACCCATCTCTCTGAGAGTTCAGTGATTCCCAAACCTTTCACAGGGTTTTCTGAGTGGAGTGAACTCCATGGATGGTAAGCTGAAAGGGATTTTGTTGTGGGAATTGATACCAGTGTATGATTAGGCTAACTGGTGCTAGCAAAAAAAAAAAAAAAATTAGTAAAGGGAAAGGTTTGTTTTGTGACCAGTAGTTTTTACATCGAATAGTGCATCCTGTTCTTATTTGAGGGTATGTGTAGATGAGCTGGAAAATGTATAAATTTTACACTACTGTATAAAAGCTGTATTTATGTGCATGGTAACGTGAGAGAAAACGTTAGAAACATTAGAAATTTAACAACCATGAGTCAGTGTAGTGGGAAATTAAAAAAAAAAAAAAAAAATGTGGGGAAGTATATTTACATAATAGATGAAGGGAAACCCATTTAATGGGCATCTCAAGTAGGAGGGATGCAGTAAACAAAGATCTTTTTCTTAAATTAGGAGTTGGTAAACCTTGGTTGCCTCATTTATCAGAGTTACTTTTTTTGTAGTTTGGCCAGTCCAAGCAGGTTTCAGGCCCTGCACAAATCTAAAAGTGGCTTAAATCTCAAAGTTTATAACAATAGTAGTATGTAGTGAGTGGGTTTATTTACCTTCTGAACCACGAAATTGCAGATGGCTCATGTTTTCCAGCTTGAGCTTGTGAAATAGAAGACACACATACATACACACCTTGCTTTCATGCATAAAAGGGAAGACTGCCCACTTTTTCAGGTTTTGAGGGAACATACTAAACTTTAATAATAAATCTAACTGAAGATTGGGTTTTGCACCCACATGTTTTTCTGTGACAAAAAAAAAGGCACTGGAGGAATTTATCACTGATGCCCTTGTTTATGTCTGGTATTATATAATTGTATAGCAATTAGTTTATTTTTATAGGAATATGCATTTGCAGCTGCTTTCTCACTGGAGGAAAAAAAAGTGATTCAGAGATTCGTAACATAAAACTTACTTCTCCTACTATTTTCCAAGGTTTTACCTTTCCTTCTCCTGCCTAAATCCTCAACTGTGGAATCTATTTAAAATATTGGATGTCCTAAGGACACAGTAGAAAACGATGTGCCAGCCAAATAGCTGTTCATTCATTCCAAATAATGTCAAACAAGCCCATCTAGTCAGATTTCGAGAACCATTTTTTTCTTTACTTTTTTTTTTTTTACATGAGAGGTCTAAAAACTTTTATAAGACTTCAAAAATGGTGTTTTTCAAAAGCAAAAGTTAGAGACACTTGTTTTTGACAATTCTTTTATAAAATTTATGTATTTATATTTTAAATGCTAACTAAACAAGCCCCCCATTTTCAGGAAAAAAAAATAGTTGTCCTTAACTAAATCTTGTTCAATGAAATACTGTGTATATAAAAGACACATGGTACAGTTTAAGTAATAAAACATAACAAATAGGAAAATTGAGAAAGGATAGAAATGATGGTTTGCTTCAGAATTTATGTTAAGATCACTTGGTGCAGTTCTGCTGCAACGTGAAGGTAAAGAAAGTGAGTACAAAGCATTTCCTAGGGCATATTTTACTAATTAGTTTATATGGTATAGAAAACAAAGTACAATCTAAACGAAGAAAAATCTATTGGTCTGTGACTTGGCTTCATACTTTCACTTAGAGAGGAAAAATCTCTGCAAGCTAAGCTGACACTGTTTTATGATTTGATCTTTAACAGCTAGGCCTCCATATGGAAAAGCTTAAGAATTTGTCTGGAAAATTTAACCCTTTTTTAAAGACCTTTAAAAATTTACTAGAAAACTTGCCTGGTCAATTTTCTTTACACAGAAAATTTTAAAAATAAGTGAAAAGGGTTGTTGCTAAGCTCTAATACTTGGACCAGCTATTATTGTAAATAGCATAGCTATGTTAAAATTAACATAAATTAACAGCTATGTTAAAATTAATGGATATTTACACCAGGTAACAATATGACCTGAAAAGATTTACAGATGGCTAATATCTGTAGAATTCCACTAGTTTCTTCCCTGTCAAATGCTACTAAGTTTGTCCCAGATGCTGGCTTGCTTATTTCCCGTTGTGCTTATGTATCTACAAGCCACTCTGCACAGAGGGCAGTCTTTTTCAGCTTTGCTTCCGAAGGAAGTAAGACACAGGCGACTGCATTGTCTGCCTACTTTGGAAAGCAGATGAAAGGGGAAAGGCAGAAAAATACAGGGTGATCTCGGAGACTGCTGCGAGCCGCGCTGAGGAGCGTGAGGAGGCGTGTGCGTGCGGCGGGGGGAGCGGCCAGCCGGGCAGGAGCGGCCCCGCGCCGGGTGAAGGGACCTCCGAGGCGTGGAAACACTGCCAAATCAGGGTCCTTGCACCTTTTTTTTTTTTTTTTTTTTTTTAAATGTGTGTGTATATTTAATTTATTTTTTACTTTGAGAATAGCTTTCCTACTAAGTTCTGAATATGATTTGCTCCTGTTCCACACGGATGTCGTACTATTCATTTATGGCTATGTCATACTATTTATTTTGAAAACCAAGGGAGGAACAAGCTAAACAAAAATTATTCAAATGTGTTTGATCTTCTGTTGTTTAACCTACAGGCCACCGATTTTTTAATTTGGTCCCCCATAAAACAAATGGAAAGAAGTTTGGAAGCAGAGGAAACCTTTAGCTGTCTTTCAGATCAGGATGAAATCCATGCCTGGATGGCTCATGAGCCTTCCCAGCTTTTGTTAGTTTACACTGATTTGTTTTGAATGCTCTATTTTCTTAAATGCTTTTCAAGCTATTATATCATTCTCTATTTTCACTGTACTCCAGTCATGCCTAAAACTGTTACAATCAAGCCAAGTATATATGTCCAAAGAAAACACATTTTTAAGACAGAATATGGCTGTGATCCTCGGTAGAATACATACTTCAGTTTTCACACACAAGTAGGCCCACTGAGTTTTAGGCTTTTTCAAAATTAAGTGTCTTGTATAACTCTTTGCACAATTAGGGACAAGAAGAAGAGGGATCCATGGGCTCAGAGATCTTATGGGTCTTATGCTCTGTTGCCATCAATTTGCAAACATTAAAATACCAGCTACTGTCATGCCTGGTATTAGCAACATGAAAATTATTAGCTTTATTCCAATGCTTCAAAACAGAGCATTCAACACTGCACTTGGGAAAAGTTATAAGTGCAGAGGCTTGTTGTGACTGAAAGAACACAGGGAGAGAGGACAGCCTGGAGCGAGTGAAACTGGGAGAACTGAGTGGAAGAGGCTGAATACAAGAGAGTGATTTTATTTAAAAAAAATAAATTTTTTAAAAAAAAGGTGAGTAAAAGGGAAGGTTGGCAGAAAGTTTGTTGATTTTGTGAAACTGATTTCTGGAAACTTAAATTGGAGCCACTTCAGGTGGGAATATAATGCTTTATTTACTTTTACGTGTAAATGTTACTATTACTTGATCTCTTACAAACCGTGTAAGATGATGTACTAAGCACCAAAACTCATTTGCACAGTGACTGACAGCAGAAGTACTGTTTGTTCTCAGATATTTGTTAGTTTAGAAGAAAAAAAAAGATACAGATTTTGGGGGAGCTGCAATACAATTTCTCACTGTACTTGAATATTAACCAAGTCCAGTTGTACTCATGGTTTGGAGAATGACTGATGCATAATGCAGAAAATGGCATAGTTTTTATATTAAATACTGGTCAATGTTTTTTAATGCCTACCTTGCTGTGTGTCTGCAATGGAGTTCTACCTTCAGCTTCAGTATTTCTTTTAGTACTTTTGTCCCCTAAAGAATGAAATCAAGAGTCCTCAGAGAAGGACTCTCTGCACCCTTTTTCTCCCAGATATGACAGTACAAAGTCATGTGGGGCCCTGGAACAGCTTTTTTACTCTTTTTTGAAAAACTCACTTATTTTCCATTGGATCCTACTCCCTTTTTTAACATTTGAGGGCAGAACCACAGGCTATTTTTTCTCCATCTCCATAGTTGTGGTATCTGGGCTTTGTGGATAATTCCTACTGGTCAGTTATAAAGTAATCTCAAAGTCAAAACAGCTTGTTCGAATGAGGGTAGAGAATGTTTTATAGTGTCTTTTTCAGGCAAAGGTGTACTTACCTGCTGCTAAACTTCAGCATTACTGCTGTTCTTGGTATCAATTTACCAATCCAAAAGGCTTAGCTTGGGTTTTTTAAAAGTCAATCTTATGTTTTTTAAAGGTTGATTCAAAAACTAATGCGAATCTTTCCATGCTCATAAGAAGACTTTCTCTACCTTTTTGTGGACTTCAAAACATGCCTCATACTGAAAATGCAGGGTGGCTTTTATGCTAAACTGAAGTCCTTCTTGATACTTATAATCTATGTTGAATAGAGACACTTTAGCAAATGAGAGAGTCCACAGAAGATGTGCTATTTCACAGAGGAATGGGAGGACTCCCAGGATGAAGACAGAAAACAACTCTGACAACCTACATTTTCAGTTCTTTTAGGAGCACTTTTACTTAAACTTTGCAGAAAAAAATTCCAAACCTACCACTAGTTAGATATGCATAGTAGTAAGTGTTGAACTTTTCAAAGACAATGATGCACACGCACAGTTGAAATTTTAGTACAATTTGCAGATATTCTTCAGTGTCCTTCAGCAACCCCAGGGTCAGTTTTGCGTGAGACATCTACCAATCATGACAGAGGAGAGATGGAGAAGAAAGGGGAAAACAAAGGCCTTGGGATCACCTAGAGCAAATTATCAGGTCAGCTGGGTACCTCAGCAGTAATGTTTGTTGTTTTTCGTCAATAAAACACATACTTGGGTTTCACTTACTTCTTTTGCAATTTGATGATTTCACAGATGAGAGAAAACTGAAGTGCTTTTTCCAGCAAAGCAGAGGGCATTACAGCTGACCTGCTTTTTCATTTGAGCATGGAGAGAGAGCCCTCACTGGTGTAACATCCACCAAAAAAACAAGAAACACAGGTAAACATTTAGAATTATTTTAACTGAAGCAAGTATTGCTGTAGCCATCCTTTCACACACATCCTTTCATCCAGCCTTCTCTTAAATTCTGCTGAATTAATTATAGGATTTGAACTTTTCATGTTTATTGGCTCAATAAACCAATCTTCTGTGCAAGAAAATGTAAAAGAATGAGGAGTTATTTATGTGACTAATCCCTAGAAATGGATGGATCTTTTGTGATGAGCTCTCACAGTTTCAGTGGGATGTAGTGTACAGTAGGATACAGGTCAGGAAAGTGTTGTAGCCTGTCCCATTTGAAATCCAGACTGACAAGGGTATGATTTCCATAGCACAGGAGTATGTCAGCAGAGCTATTTCAACAGAGAGTAGACACTGCTCATCTTAGCAGTGTGTACCTGCAGGCATTCAGATGGAAAGTGTTTGATGCTGGACCTTTGGGACCCATTAAGAGAGAAAGTTCCCATAAGAAGAAGTGATTTCTGCTTCCCAGGGCTTCATGGTGCCAGAGGAGCAGAAGAAGCCATGGGCCAAATATTTCTAGTGCTTTCACATTAAGGAAATAATTTTTCATCTGTAGGTGACTTGATTCTTTTTTGTTTTGGTGGGGTTTTTTGTTTGGGTTTAGTTTGGGGTTTTTTTGCTTATGATGCCTGTTTCATGGCAGACTACACCACCTGACACTCTCCAGCTGCAAATTCTGGAAAATGTGTGGCATTACAGGAGCTTCCAAAAGTAGTGATTTTTAGAAAAATGCTAAAACAGAGACAAAAATAAATGAACCATCCTTCCTAAAAGAGTAACATTCTCAAAAAGATGCTTATGTGTGTATTTGTGAAGAGAGGGAATCAGACTGTGATTTATTAGGAAGACATACTGAAAAATCCTCATCTGATAGTAAATTTCAAGCTTATATTTTTCTGTGTGTCATCTTTCCTATGTTATGGTTTAAGGGTATAATACCTTAAAATAAGGTAAACCACAATAAAGTGGTTTATACCCTTAAAATAAGGGTATAAACCACATACAAAAACAGGAGCATGCTTTAAAAGTAATGCTCTGTGATTGAGTGCCTGTACAGTAATTAATAATGTAGATTTCAGATTAATGAAAACTGGTTCAACTACTGATTTTCATGCTGTGGGGAAAAACAATAACAACAAACCAGCCAAACAAACAAACAAAAAGACAGATGTAGTAATTTCTAATATGTATCTTTTATAAAAAATGTATGGCAGTTAAGCTTTCAGAGCTTAAAAAGTCAGAATGCTTTCTCTTCATATATGTATGTATAAATATACATTTTAAGAGAAGAAAGAGAAAGAAAGAAAGAAAGAGAAGAGTCTCTTTCTATCTGTAATCACAGGAGCACATGTGTATGGACACCACACTTTTGAGTCTAAGTTGTGCTGGCCATCCCTAGAGGGTGGGTAGGGACTAGAAACAGAGTTAGTAATGAATGTGTGGAAGAGATACATTTTTTTGCAGCAGCAGGTGCATGCCATATTGTGGTGGTACCAGCTCCCAAGAGAACAGTTCTTTCATCATTTTACTTCAGACACTCCCTCCGCAACACCAGCATCATCTTGCCTTCAGCACAGGTCAGCAGTGCAGCCACAGCTGTTCGCAGCCCAAATGACTGCGTGTTGTGGCCTTGCCTGGGCTGGTCAACACTCTGCATGTTTCCAGAACCATCTGAGAAGCAACTATGCTAGATCTGTGGCATACATAGGAATTTGAAGAATACAGTATGGTATGAAGGATATAATATAGTGTGAAAGAGCACTACTGTGTTGAATATGTCTTTCTGACAACAGGCCTTCATTGTGTAGTAAGGTGGAATTAAGTCAGACTCAGTACCATGTACAGCGTGGTCGTGCTGTGAGCAGCGAAGAGCTGTGAAAATCGTGAGTCAACCATGATGGATACTGATGTGAAGTACCCTCCAACTGAAAGGAGTGTAGGGAAGTAAAATCCTATACAAAGTATATTTAGCTTTGCATACCTTGTGGCTTGTCCCTATTTAGAATTTCACTGATTGACTGTCTGTATGTGTTGGATTTTTTGTCTGCTTTCAATTTTTTAGGTTTATCATTTTTCTACAAATAAGACAGGGAAGCTAAGTCATGCTGGTGATGAAAAAGGAAAACTCTAATCTCAAAGATGAATACAGAAGAAGATCTCCTCTACAGATACAAAGGGTACCTAAAGGGCTGAGGTAGAAAATGCCTTCTAACCATTGCTGTGTGCTTTGTGCTTGTGTATTTAGCCCTGCTTGAGTCTAGGTGGGCATTGCAACAGGCAGAGGCCAGTCTGGTGCCACCACCTGGACTGAACGGCTGATTCAGGGCTTTGACATAAAATGAAACCAGTAAGTTTGATGTAGAATGGAGTAAAACTTCTGTACTTTAAAGTTTGTAGTAAAAATTATCTTCAAGTTTAAACTGGGTTTAACAAAGCCACAGCAATTTCTTGTAGACTCAAATCAAAACCATAAGCTGGCCATTTGAAAAAGGAAGGAGGGTGAGGTAGACTCTAATTTTATCCTGCTTTCCCAAGAAAACAGAGTTTATGATAGCATCTTGGTAACATACATGTTTGGATTCTTCCCATTGTCCCCAGTTCAACTTTGATTTTGCTAGCTATTTTTGTAAAACCAGTTAAGGGATAAAAATATAGAAAATTGTATGTTCCAGCAAGTCCTATGCATATTTATGTCAGGGTAGAAAAAGAGATGTACACAAACTTTGTGATCTACCAAGGAGACAATGTGAATTTAGTCCTACCTGGTACAAGACCCCAAAACAATATAAAAAACAGGCAGAGAAGAGCCAAGTGAAAATAACCTTTGTAAGTTCCACTTACAAAATTTTGGTTCTTCCAGAGCATCCAAGCACACCTAGCACCATAGAGGAACATCACAACATGCTGTTCCTGCTAGTTCAAATTGTTTGTACCAATGTGATTTGTTCAATCTGTGTAATTCTCCGTTCTGTATTCCCAGCAGTGGAAGAGACTAAGCAGTCCTCAACCATTTGATGCTGAATTAAATTGCATTTCAGTTTGCTTGTACTGACAACAATTAATCTAAAGACCTACCTTTTTTTTTTTTTCCTTGAGCTGTGTATTTTGTGTGGTAGGAAGGGGAAAGAGCCTTGACTTTAACATCTTTGCTGCATGAGCTTAGAATAATAGGGCATAGATGACTGAATTGATTCCTGGTTAAATTCAGCTGAAGTAAATTGACTGATTGGGTTCACAGTCCTGGTTTCTGGCTTCTCTCCCAGCAGCAAAGGAGCAACTTCCATCAAGCATGCTGGTGAATGTAGCCATGGCAATGATCCAGACTGCAACATGACTACAGAGAAGGGAGAGGCAGGCATCTTTCTGTACAGAAAGTCAGCTGTCCTTGATGTGCTGTTAGGCACTCTAGTAATTTGTGATGGTTAGAAAATAAAGTGGTTGTGGATTGAAGTTCAGGAAAAGAATTTTGTCTGTAGTTTGTCCTTTCTGGGCTCTTCTTTTGTCACCAAAAATAGGTTCTTCCTAAGCAAAGCTGGCAGGTTCTTGCTATGCTTTAATGATTATAAATCACAGAAAAGAGAATGCTGTCCTCAAAGGCACTGTCTGTCTCTGTTTGAGTGTACATGACCAAATGGATCTTGTCAACTACACCTACTGCATTTTTGAAACACCTTTCCATGGAGCATTTAGAGGGATGCAATCTTTTAACTTTTGGGGATAATAGGAAGACAGTAACTTGTTTTGGTTGTCCAGTTGTTTTAACAGGGAACTTGTCTGAAAATTATTTTACTGTGTCACTGGGTTTTGACCTGGCATTATCCTAGTATTATGTTTAGGTCTTTCCAAATACCTTAGGAAATTTTCGGTTTGGCATTTTCTTTTTTTTAACCTACTCCTTCTTAGGGCTGTGATCTCACAAACTCTCTGTATGCATGTTTTATTGTCTTCAATTTTGTACAGAGGGATATGGAACACAGTAATGTCACTGTCAAACCTGGCTGCAGGGCAGGAAAAAGAACTGATTCGCTGCCTGAAAGCAGGGAATTGGTAATGATATAAAAAAACAGTTCTACCAGTAGCTTAAATCTGCTTAAACATTTCTGCTATCAGAAAGATTATTTCTACTGCTATTTGTTCAGATATCTTTGTGAGAAACACCTAATGGCTGTCACAAAAAGCCTAAAAAATTGTTTCCAAAAGGGTCACTTTTCAGGCTTTTCTTACTGTGTTTGTGAAGGTACAAGGGTTACTTCCACTATCTTTATTTGCACATGTGTGGAAAGAGAAGTTAATCAGTCACAACAGAGTATTTCCTTCCAAGCAACCCAAACTCCCACCCCAGTCACAACATGCTGGCAGCTTGCTACGTACCCATTCAGCTTTTCTTCTCTGGTTTGGCAGCCAGTAGTACCTAATCCAAGCTCTCACCTAAGAGGCCACAGATTCAGTCCTTCCCTCAGGCCAGCTGAGGTTCTGCTTTGACTCTGCCACACGGAAGCTGCTGCCTCACTTCATCTCCCATTTGAAGAGAGACAGAAGTTGGGCCCTT